>VIAB01030720.1:22603-32971 GCA_009801035.1 Oophaga pumilio
TTTCCATGGCAATTCCGCAACGTGTGCACATAGCCTAACAAATCGTAGAATATTAGAAGGACAGGAGCCAGTGAGCATGTGCAGTAGGAAGCTCCACTGCTGTGACCTGGAAACAGCTGGACAGTACATTGTATGGGTTACCTCCAGGTCACAGCAGTGGAGCTTCCTCTACTGCACATGCTCACAAGCATCGGTCCTAACATTCTAGGACAGAACTCTTTTAGTGTAACAAGACTGCAGCCATTTTCTTTTTATGATGTTTACCTCCCTAGCCAAAATGAGTTTGATTTGCTAATTAAAGGTATTTTAGTTATGTCACTTCATTTATTTTTTTTTTTTCTTAAAGAACCCTTTTAACACAACCAAACTCAGAAAAGGCTGGGGTTCATCTGAAAATAGTCCTGTCATAATTTAAGTGACATTAACTAGAGATATTGTATATTCTCAAAGTACATGTCAGAACAGTTGGTTAGCAGGAAATGGAGTTGTTTTTGGTTTTATTTATTTTAATCCACCCCAGGCCTCACATTCGTGAATATTAATTATGTCATTGGAATCCGTAAAGGCGTTGTCCACTTTATCTTTATTTTAATAACTCTGAGGACGTGATTTTGTGGCGCTATTACATAGCTATGACACGTTCTCCTCCTGCTCTTGTCAGCGCAGCTTTCCTCACAGACTGCACTGCACTCCTGTCCACAAAATGGCGGCTGGTAGTGGAGCATGTGACCAGAATCTCCCATCAGCCTTAACCATTAGAGAGGAAAAAAAATATATTTTCCCATGTGATGTCTTTCACAATTGGACTAGACTGATAGACCGGTCTGGTCACATGATTTTCCTCCACCAGCCGCCATTTTATTGACAGGAGCGCGGTACAGTGTGTGAGGAAAACTGCAGTAATCGTGACAGGCGTAGAATCTGTGATACTTGTATTTTAAGTGCTATAAAATCATATCCACAACACATCTGTTGAAAATTAAGATAGTGGACAACCCCTTTGGACCACTGCATGAATTGCAAATATTATCGGAACCGAAGAATCTAAAAAAATATTTATCAACCCCACAACCTAATGAACAAAACCCGACTCCTGCACTCATGTGACGTGGAAAAGCTACCAATGTCATTCTGATCAGAGTTGTGACTTCATGGAAATACAGGTTTTTCTTGGAAAAATGTTAGGCTATGTGTCCACGTTGCGGAAACTTCCACTGCTATCCCGCACCTCCCTGCCGCGGGAAATACGCATTTTTATTGGTATGCATATTTCCACCAGAAACTAGCGTTTTGCAAGCGTAATTACGGTAGCTTGCAGAATACTAGCGTTTTCCAAGCGATCTGTAGCATCACTTGGAAAACTGATTGACAGGTTGGTCACACGAGTCACACATAGTGTTTGACAAGTGTGACCAACTCTTTACTATTGATGCTGCCTATGCCGCATCAATAGTAAAAAGATCTAATCTTAAAAATAATAAAAAAATATATATATTGTGATATTCTCACGTTCCAGGGGCCCCCGCAGCCTTCCTGCCTCTCAGCGATGCTCCCGGCCAATCCCGTTCCCAGGTGTCCTTTGCGACAATGACCCCAGATGATGTATCATCACGTGAGACCGCTACATCATCTGGGGTCATTGTCGCTAAGGACGCCTGGGAACGGGATTGACCGGGAGCATCGCTGAAGAGCAGGAAAGCTGGGGGGCCACCGGAAGATGAGAATATCACGATTTTTTATTTTAATTATTGTTTTACCAGGGATATGGTACCCAGGGCCTGGAGGAGAGTCTCCTCTCCTCCAGACCCTGGGTACCATCCACACATGAACCGCTCACTTTGCGCATGGTGGGCATAGCCACATGCGGAAAGTAAGCCGTTCAATGCATTCCTATGGCGGCGGAATCGCCGCGATTCCTTAAAAAGGACGAGCATGCTGCGTATTTTTCCACGATGCGATTCCGCCACAGATAAACACGCAGCATGTGCACAGCATTGCGGAATCCTATAGACTATAATGGGTTGCATTGGGTAAGCGTTTTTGCCGCGAAAACCGGCGGCAAAAATGCTAACAATCCGCAATGTGTGCACATAGCCTTACTGCCATACTTTGGGTGTTTAGGAAATTTTAGAAATATGATTTGCATTGGCATCAAGAACTGGTCAAAAGTAGTGTATAGTACTACAGATATGAGTGATGATATAATTCACTTTCTTCGATGAATAAAGAATTGCAAGTAGTATTTTTATTAATTGGGCTTTATGTGAACTGGGCTTTGTGTAATGTAGGCGAACGCCAAGATTTCACTACATTTTCATGTTTCAGAATCCACATCAGAACTCGGTGAATATTCCACAAAATACAATACAGTGAAAATCTCCATTCACACGCTGCCTAAAAACTGCACTGCATGCTCTATTCGGTCATGGATTTATTCTGGATTTTACCTACTCTGTTGTGACAAGTGAAATCATAGTATAAAATGGGAACAAGCTTTATACCTTATGGATAGAGAATAACTTCCCGATCGCTGAGGGTCCGACCGCTGTGACCTCCACCGATCCTGAGAACGCTGACTCTGAAGATCCCCGTATGAATGAAGCAGTGGTCGATCGTGTTCACTACTTCTCTTTTCATTCTTAATGGAATGACCAGAGATAACCATTCAACCACAGCACTGCATCTGCACTCCAGTAAGAGTGAATTTGAACAGTACTGCAGATGATAGACGACCACTCCATTCACACAGAGATCACCAGAACTTGGGATTGGTGGAGATTTGAGCAGTTGCAGTTCCGACGATAGGTAAGTGATACCCCATCTTTAGAATGAGCTTAAGAGTACCCCTTTTAAAGGTAGTCTGTAAGTAAAAATTATCCATTCACACCAAGCCTGGGTGCTCTGTGCATCCTTGGAGTAGCAGCAGTTCAGTTCACCTTCCCACCTATTTTTCCCCTCTACCTCCACCCTTCTTTGGCTCCTCTAAAGTCAGAGCTGTCAATTAAGGAAGAGAGAAGGGTGGAAGTAGATGAGGAAAACAGGTGGGTGAGAAGGAGAGCTAATTGGGAATGGGGAGAGTCCTCAAGGCTGTGTCCTTTCCTGGTTCAGGTTAATGGGTTTTTCATCAAACGTAAGTTCTAAAAATACCTCTTTAAAGTGCAGTAGGCTAGGTAGAAACCAGCGGGAACTCGAGAGCCCAGGTGACAGTTCTCCTCGTTCCAAGGAAATATTAACGAGCAGTTGGCAAGATGTATGGCCATATATTTAAGCAAATTGGTAAATGCTGTACCTGCTGTCTTTAATTACTGTGTGAAAATGTTTTTCTATGTTTTCCAACACAATTGGTCTAAAACTTTTCATTCCTTTTTAAATCTTTTTTTTTTTTTTTTTTTTTTGTCCAAATCCTTTTATTGACTGCATTTCCACTCCGCTCTGTTGTGTTCAAATTTAATTAAAAAAAAATATCTTTCTTCTGACAGATATCTTGTGGACTGTGTTCCCCTGGTGGAGGTTGAGGACATGATGATCATGGGGAAGAGGCCAGACTCCAAGTGCGTTTTCACCTACGTCCAGTCCTTATACAACCACCTGAGGCGGCATGAAATGCGTCTACGCAAGAATGAATTTTAATAAAGCCCCTTCGTCCCCTTGAATTCTCCTGGCACAGCACCAACACTATGCGGCTAACGCCACAGCAGTAGAGCGCAACTTCACAGTTAATCTCCCGATCACTGAAGGGACACTTTATGGGGTTACATTGTGCTGCCAACATGTCATTGGTGTTATAGACTGTACATTTGACTATGCTTAATTAATGCCTCCCCACTTGTATCTGTCCGAGGCTGGAGCGTTGCAGTGCAATGCATTGTGACTCTTTGGTCAACTTCTGCTGCTGTGCTAGTGGGATTGTGTCACTGCCTCAAATTCCTAACCCCTTTCCCACAGAATTAATATATTTGGATAGTACTATAAAATAGCAGCAGGTAAGCGCTGGGAATTTACTTTATCACAGCCACAAGCTTCAGAACCGTCGTTGAACTCTTGTCTTTTTTTTTTTCCACATTCATTGTGCTGTACATGTGTCGTCAGGGCTAGAATGGCACTCGGATGCAGTGTACATCACAGGACTTGTATCCAGAACTCCAAAAAATGCAATGTTTCGTGAACATAACTTCTCTTATTGGCCTCTCCATGGGGCTTTCTTTGATGGGTACGTTAATTCTATCTGACACCTTATGCATGATAATACTGCATTCTGAATATGAAGGTAAACACATGCAGGAACCTGTCATGTTAAACATGGTCTCCTGTGCAAAAACTTACTATTTTTTGTGTTTTAATTGTTTAAACCCCTGCTCTTTCTATGATTAGGACTCTAGTGGGCGGTTTTATTCAATGATTGACAGCCTTCTCTGCTAGTGAGCATTTTATAGTTGGGTATCTTGAGTGCTGATCTAGATGTCACTTCTATAAGAATCACACTTTATTTCCAACACTGCTATGGTGGAATCCTAGTCATAACCTCGGCCTTCATATATTATTTATTGCAATGAATGTATGTTTGAACCCTTCGTCTTAAAGGGATTGTTTGGGCAAAATGAAAAGCTCACTAGTGGTTTGTAGCAGATAAAAAAGTAAGTTTTACTCTTCTACTGTCACTCACTTGGATCCTGCACGGGACGTTCCGAGGTCTGCACTTACACAGGAAGAGGCGATGGCGCCAATCCATCAGAAGGCTGCAACCAGTGATGCGGTGCTCGTGACAAAGGACTGCTGCAGCCAATCACAGACTGCAGCAATTCTTCTGCAGGTGGAATGGTGACATGTCCTCTTACGATGTATGCACAAACCACGACGCAGCCTGTGCTGGACCCAGGTAGGTGCTGGTATGTGAGTATATACAATAGTTTCTTTGGGGTTTTTTGCCACCAGTGAGCTTTTCATTTTACCCTGACAATCCCTTTAAACATGTACCCTGGTTCTAATTCTTTCTTTCACCAGCAGGCTGTTTTTTTTCTGACAACCCCCCTTTTTATGGTTCCTCTTTACCTTGCAAATGCTGCAGTGGTTTGTAGATTGGCAAGGAGTGTTTGGTACAACACGGTAGATGTATGAATGTGATCCTGTAGCAATGCACAGTGCTGTCTACATTAAGATTACGTTAAGATTTTAGTTTTTTTTTTATCTTCATACATTTACTGTAATGTAAATGGTATGAAATGTTCATATTTGCATTAATATAGATTCTGCTATATTTTACCAGTCAGTCTTGAACAATGGTTATTAGAAACCATTTTAGATTTTATAATTTATGAATGGTGACAGTGGACAGACTGCATCATCTGGACCACACAGACTATAGACGGGTGCATTTATACAATTTTTAAAATATGTCAGGTCCATACAATCCACCTCCAATTTTTGATGCGTATCCTTACCTTTTTGCAATATAATCAGATTGTCGATGTGCATCAGACATTCATAAACCTTATTTTAATATGGTTTTCTGCTTTACTCTGTATACGTGTTTTACATATTTCTATACTGTTGCCTGTTTCAATATATGGCCGATCTGTGTTCTCAGTTTAGCACTTCAGACAGATACTGAACTGTCATCAGCTAAAGTGCATCTAGTTGATGGCTGCCACCGCCAGGAAAGCCACCGCAATGTTGCCTGGCTTTGAGTGATGTGGGGCTTAGGAATATAAAATATTGCTGCAGTCTCATTAAATTTACAGTTCTGAGAATGAGAACAGTCACTGATTGCTCGTCTTAGAAAGCCAAGACATCGGAGCCTCCGGCTTTGTGCATGCTGATATCCGTTCACGGTGCTAATTGACAGGCACACGGGGCATAGACCAGTGTTCTACATAAAGCACATGGATATCCATTATGGAAAGGAGTGCAGCACTATCCGAATTCCCTGAGAGTAGAATAGATGGTTGTAATACAAGCTAATAGTCAGACATTCTCTCTTCTTGCGTTTCTTCATATAACTCAGTAATGTCATCAACCTTCGCCTGTTTTTGGTAATTAAATGCATTATATTAGATGTTTAATTACCTTTCTGTCTGGACTAATTGCCTGATTTTTTAATAGAAAGCAGCTCCTGTCTGTAAGTATCAGTGATACCTTTAGATGGGGTGTTTGGGCTCTGCTCATTTTCGAGGGACAGATGATGTCAAGTCTACTGATGCCTGTTGGGTCGCTTGTATGATTGGCAGGTAGCATGCACATTTTATTTTCTTTATTCCAATCTGCTGCAAAATTCCCTTCTATTACATTCAGATTTGTTGCAGATGGAACCCTATGCATTGCAAAGGGTGAAAGCTGCAGCGTAAATTGACTTGTTGGGGATTTAGTCTTGCTGCAAGTTTTTTTTTTTTTAATTATATAAATATATAAACCATCTGGATGAGATTTTGTAAAATCTCCACTTTACTGGTACTGTAATATGTAGCAGATTTTCCTTCTAGAAAATCTTCAGTGTATCTGTCCCGTGTGAATACAAAGGAAGTAAAGCGGAAAATATTGTTAAGATGGTATTGATATGTCATAATTAGAGCTGAGCGAATTTGTTCGGATTTTGGCCCCGAATCTGATTTTGACATATTCCGGCCATATTCGAACACAATTCGTGCCGAATGTATGTCCTATGTTGGGTTCCGAACATATTCTGTAATTTCTACTCCCATTGACTTTAATGACGTTCGGCTGTGTTCGACGAACATTGCAAAAACAATATTCAAATCGATCATATTCGGAACGGAATCCGAACAAATTCGCTCATCTCTAGTCATAATCAGGTGCTCACATTGGTAGTCTGTGATCTTGGATCTTTACGGATTTCCAGAATGAATCCTAACACACGTCCCTTATAGACACTGCTATTATTTAGAATAGTCTTTTGGTTACAGCAGTGTTTCTCAAACTGCAAGGCCATCTTTACCAGTGAGGTGCCCCCTAGCTGTTTGGTGAGGTCCAGCTGGAAAGTGAGTATTCACAGGGCGTGATAATAAAATGCACAGTGCTATTTCTTCCTATAGATGTCTCTAAAGTAGCAACACAATTGACTAATTTTGTATGCTCTTTAATATTCTAAAGCGTTTAAGAAACAAAAACTTAACTGAGCCTGTCTTTTCATGTTGACTTAACCTTGCACCACTAATGGTGAGGCCCTGACATCTTTTTGGTACAGCTAAAACAAAAAAGTTAAAGTTTAAGAAGCCCTGATTTTAGGTCTCCATACACATTAGATTAGACTGTCAGCCAATCCCACTTATATTGGTGGGATCAAACTTAGTCTCCGCAGATGATGCAGGATGTGAGGATGCAGCACGTCCTATTTACTACATCTTATCCTTATGTTCTACAGGAGATGAGCAGCAAATTGAAAAGTATTAAGGCCCACATACACATGAGGTAAAGGTTGATTGAACCAATTTGGCCAACCATTGGGGGCCTCTTGACTTTTAGCCAACAGATGATAGAGTGAGAGCAGGATCTCTAAAGCAGTCGGGCAGCAGCTTTCTCATTGAGAACACAGGAGCATTCGGCGGAGCTTTTCTATGTATAGGGTACTCTGGAGAATGGCTGTCAGCTGAATACATAATAGATCATGTCTTCTATTCATTATCCAAAGTTTCTGAGCAGAATCAAAGGCAATGTGATCTTCTCATGTATTGACATTAGACCATTTGGTTTTCCCTACCACTGCTACGTTGCACACGGATGTGCCGATTAGGCCATGATACATACTTCCTTTAGTCCTTGGTGTTTTACAATATTCCACTGATACAATCTGTACATTGCTGATCCCTGCTGCTCTACAGCCATGTTCAGCGGGGTGGAGCCAGGTCCTTTCATAAGGACATTACAGTTGGGATGTTCCTGGCACCTTGGCTATAACAGGTGTTGTCAGTCTATGTAATAACACTACAGTCCTCAGCTATCACTAATGTGATAACCTCTAGTTACTTATCAGACTCCCCGTCTTTCTTCTACATTGGTAAGTATACTTGCTGGTTCTTCCAGAAAATGGTATCTGTCTGTACATTTATATACTTCGAAACCCTACAAGACACAAGCAAGTGCAAACAGCTGCATATCCAATGCTCGTAGATTTGTGTGACTTCACATTAACTATATGAACAATGCAAATTTTTGTTGTTTTCATTGTCTAAATGGTCTCACTAGCCAGTCTGCCTGTTGTGACCAGAAAGCTTTGATCACTCCTCATTCACAGCTTTTGTGTACCATTCTTTTTATACACCAGCGTGTGCTGTCATTTTAATAAATTTATATTAACGAATGTGTTCTCCAGGCTCTTTATTTTGCTCTACATTGAAACTCATTAAGAAGATTGCGATGATGGCGGTTACTGGTAAGCACTCCATGGAGTAGCTTTCATTTTAGATTAGGTAAACGGGGCAAGGAGCGGATTATTGTTCCTGTATGGTCCGCAGTCTGATGAAGGGTAACTGCAACTCCCAGCATCTCCTTACCATTGTAAAGGACATACTGAGAGATGTACGTTCATGTGATACAATTGTATATGGGGCTGACCTGACGTTCGCAATAGATCACTGTACCAAGCTTTGTGCTGTATACATGTACTGGTATGGTTCTAATGACATGCTCATGTACTGAAGCTCTTTCTGGCGCTGCATTCACGTAGCTTGGCGGTGCTTCTGGAGCTGCATTCATGTACCTTGAAGGTAGTTCTGGCACTGCATTCACATAGCTTGACCGTGCTTCTGGCGCTGCATTCATGTAGCTCAGCGGTGCTTCTAGAGCTGCATTCACATAGCGCGGAGGTGCTTCTGGCGCTGCATTCGTGTAGCAATTCATAATGTACTTCATAGCTATGTTAAAAGTTAAAAATCCTCAAAGCTGAGATTTGAGCTTGAGTATGATTTGGAGAGTTTCTGCTCCAAAAAGTCAGTTTGTTAGCTGTGTTCACAATTTTTTTTTTTCTTGGGCAGCTCTCCAAATCCTCCTCAAATACTTAACTTTGTTCTGGAGTTATATTCACGGAAGTACCTTTTTTTAAAAAAAAAAAAGGAATAATTACCTGTAATGCTCTTTTATAGAGCCCACGACAGCACCCACTGAGAGAGGGGATCTGCCCCTAGGAACAGGAAACCTACAGAGAGATAAAAGGGGCGGCCCCCCTCACTCCTCAGTTGGATTACAGAGAATGAGAGGAACCGCCACACAAGTTTTAGTTAATTTGCTCCGTAATACGTTTAAAGTATATATACATATTTACACTGCTAGGTTATGTACAGTCAATATATACAATTAACCCTTCACCCACCGGAATGCACCGTGTGTACTATAACTAAGGGAGGGAAGTGAGTGGGTGCTGTCGTGGGCTCTATAAAAGAGCATTACCGGTAAGTAATCAGTTTTTTTCTCTTCGCCACGACAGCACCCACTGAGAGATTTTCAGAGACAATCACCTGGGAGGGACCACCATTTCAAGGACTGATCTACCAAACACTAGGTCTGTTGAGGAAGATAGATCTAATCTATAGTGATCATAGAAGGTGAAGCCCAGGTTGCGGCCTTACATATAAGGTCTATCGAGACATCTGCTCTTTCTGCCCATGAGGAAGATAAGGCCCATGCGGAATGTGCCTTCACGCCCTGTGGTACGACTTTCCCCTTTGTCACATATGCCAGTGATATTGCGTCTCTAATCCATCGAGACAGCGTGCTCTTCGTGACTCCTGTACCTTTACTGCTGCCCTGGAAAGAGACAAAGAGAGCCCTGCCTCCAGGGTCTAGTCCTGTCCAGATATGCTAAGACGGCCCTTTTTACGTCTAACGTGTGGAATCTTTCTTCCTGTGGTGATGAGGGGTTATCATAAAAGTGAGGAAGATAGATTTGTTGAGACCTATGAAATTTAGTCGCCACTTTAGGGAGATAGGCCGGGTCTGTTTTCAACACTATCTTGTCCGGAAATATAGAAAAGAAAGGAGGATCTATCGATAAGGCCTGGAGATCACTTACTCTTCTTGCTGAGACCAAGGCCACTAACAAAATGGTTTTTAATGAGGCATATTTTATTGGTACTGAATGAAGGGGCTCGAATGGACTTTCCGTTAGGGCCTCTAAGACTAAGTTTAAGTCCCAAGATGGCATCTGAGGTATATGGACTGGTTGTGCTCGATGGCAGGCTGAGATAAACCGAGCTATCCATTTATTGCCCGCTACATCATGACTATATAAGACCCCTAGAGCCGAAACTTGGACTTTAAGTGTATTTACTGACAGACCCAACTCATGCCCCTTTTGCAAAAACTCTAGGATAGCCATAATAGGTACTTCACCGGATAGGCGTGCTGAATGAAAGGCTAAAA
>VIAB01030721.1:20073-32971 GCA_009801035.1 Oophaga pumilio
TTAATATATTACCATTAAAGGTTAAATTTTAGAATAGATCCTACTCTGCTTTTTGAACAATTGTTGGATTGGTAGTCATTGCTTCAGCATCTATCATTAACCCCTATGCAGGGACTTATATATCTATTGGACACCAGTCAGGTGTAACAGAATCAATTATTACCAAAGGAGGAAACAAAGTAACCAATCTCTGTGGAATGATTGGTACATGATATATAAAACAGACATCCTGGAAATCATGTATAGCATGGCAAATAACAAGCAACTACAATATAAAATATTGGGAAACATTTGAAAAATATAAATAAAAAAACAGCAACAAACAAACAAAAAAGTGAAAAAACAAATCAGAAAAATCATACTATACTTCAGCATTAATTAAATTGTAGTATAAGATCCTGTTGTATGTTAATTCCCTTTGGGGTTCTTGTCTGCAACTTAAAAATCCTATATGTTTCTCTATTTAATATTTTTATCCTCAAGTCACCACTAGTGATGAGCGAGCACTAAAATGCTCGGGTGCTCGTTGTTCGGGTCGAGCAAATTGGAATACTTGAGTACTAAACCCGAGCAATAAGCCCAATGTAAGTCTATGGGAAAACCGAGTATTTTTACCGCAACCCTGGGTGTTCTATTAAAGTCTAAAAACGTTTGAAAATGATGGAAACAGTGCTCAAATGACATGGGAACATCATGCGGAATGCCCCTGGAAGGATTTCTGACTCCCAGAGCACAGCTGTGAACAATGTTGTCAGAGTCTTACGCCATTTTTACAGGCGCACCAAAAAACATACAAAAATGAAACCAAAATGGATTATCCTGGGAAATATGTTAAGGAACATCCTTTCCATGGTAATGACTTTTATATAAGGCCAATTAATTAACTCAAAACACAAATGTTCCTCCACCACTTGGGCTATGTTCACACGTAGCATTTTTGATGTGTTTTTCAACGTTAGCATTGCTTTCAACCAAGACAAATGCATTTACTGGGAAATGTAATTTTAACAGTTTACAATCTTCTTTTGCCATGTGGTGTGGGACACAATCAAAAACATCCTGTTTCATTTATGAAGGAGGGACTATGAAAGTCACAAAGCATATTTTTAGAGGGACAGCAGTCGGCCCTCACTATTCTTAAAGAGCCATCATAAACATTGGGTCTCTTTTACTGTTATTGCGTATGCAGTGGCAGGGCTGGTCAAAATTTGGACCCACTCCGACAACCCATTGAACAGACGTCATAAGTGATCACATGCAACCATAGTTCCCATTATTCATTTGATAATCCCATGCTGTTTGCTTATGCATTGAATGCAAGGCCTGCCCTGCACAAAAGTTACATGCACCCCAATAAGTCTGTGAACCTACGTACTGGATTGCCACATGAAAACCAAGTTCACATTATACATTTGGTACTCCCATGCTATTTGCTTATGTAATGAAAGCAAGGCCTGCCCTGCACCAAAGTAACATACACCCCAATAAGCCTTTGAACCCACGTACTGGATGGCCACATGAAAACCAAGTTCACATTATTGATTTGGTACTTTCATACTGTTTGCTTATGCATTGAATGCAAGGCCTGCCCTGCACCAAAGTAATACGCACCCCAATAAGACTTTGAACCCATGTGCTGGATGGCCACTTGAAAACCAAGTTCATATTATTCATTTGGTACTCCCATACTGTTTGCTTATGCATTGAATGCAAGGCTTGCCCTGCACCAAACTTACATGCACCCCAATAAGCCTTAGAACCCACGTACTGGATGGCCACATGCATCCACAATTCCCATTATGATTTTTACAGACACCTAAAGTTTGCCCATGGAGTGAATACAAGGCCTGCCCAAAATTTGCACACACTCCAATCCCCCAAGGAAGAAATGTGGAGTATGACCTCCGAAAAATGTTTTCCCAGTTTAAAGGAGCTGGTCTCCTATACTTGTAATGCCCATACACTAAAGGGTATGCCACACTAAGCGAGATCGCTAACGAGATCGCAATTGCGTCACCATTTATGATGCAGTAGCGATCTCGTTAGCGACTTAACTGTGTGTGACATGCAGCAGCGATGTGGCCCCTGCTGAGATGTTCTGAGCCGTTTTTTGGTCGTTGGTGTCCCGCTGGTGAGCCTGAATCGCTGAGTGTGACACCCTTTATGAACGACTTCACCAGCATCGCAGGTGGGACTAGGTTTTCCCAACAACCGCAGAGGTCGTTATAGAGATCGCTGATGAGATGTGTTTGGAATCACAGATCACTGATTAGTTGTGTTTGGAATCACAGCTAAGTCGCTAACGAGATCGCTACTGCGTCATAATTGGTGACGCAGTAGTGATCTTGTTAGCGATCTCGCTTGCGATCTCGTTTAGTGTGGCATACCCTTAAGTTTATGGGCTGACAAACATTTCCCCCTGGGGGGTACACATTAACATACTGAGTGAAAATTCTTTTCTACTGCCAATATAAACACCCTTGCAAACAGTAACGTGGTTTCCTACACAGTTGCTGGTGGGAAGGTGCAGGTTTTTAGCAGAAATATGGTGGGCAAGTCGTTGGATGAAGTGATCAGGAAAAGGGTCATGGTGAAAGCAGGCATGGGAACGCACAGGATTAATTACAGGAGTGCTATGGCAGGTATGAGATCCAGGATCAAGCCTGAAATGATTAGTCGTTTACCCACCACCAATTACCAGAATGCGTTTGATGCCCGTCAGAACATAGATGCAACAGATGCGCGTCTGAAGCACGGCCTAAAAGATGCCCATGAGAAATAGATTGTCAAAGACGTACATGTCCGTATAAAGAGTGCAGTGCAAGATGCTTAATTCTAGAAAGCAGCAGATCACAGTTGGAGGTAAACCAAACAAACTGCTGGATGCTGGTGCAATACAAAGTTTAAAGAGGATTGCACCAGCCGTAACTATCAACACACCCATGCCACAAGGTTCTTCATAATCTTCACCCATACATATTACCAAGAACATCCACATTTCACAAACGAAATATGATTTGCTCTGGTGTAACAAACACTGTTAAAGGAATGCCAAGAAACGTAGTTAACCCGTACCTGTGAAACAACAGATTTGCTCTTTACAATATATGAACAATGATGGTTTTGATGACGACTTGGAACTTTGCAAAATTCCCACCAAGAAGATGAAGATCACAGCTGCCCACAATGTGCAAAAAAGGCCCTGAATGTCTGTAAATTATTTTTCTCTTGGCCAAACTTTACCTCTTAGTAAAGTGGTACAGAATGATGCATACAGAGCTCCCATGTCTACTCAGCACGAGACTTTGCCACCTTTATTGCACACAAAGGCTGTAAGCAACGTATCATGGACACTTGTCACAAATGAGGCAAGTTAATTAGTAGGGCCCACTCCAACAGAGTCTGTCTTTTGCCCATTCAAAGGCACAAAACTTACCAGTAATAATTTACATCCAAGATTCACTGTGGAAGATATCGTGGAGCTTTTGTTCTGTTGTTTGCTCTGTACGTCCTATGTGAGTAGGAATGAAGAATCAGTGAGGGGACCTAAAGATTTAATGAGTTGAATAAACTCATTGGTGTCCAACAAGAAGGATTTTGTCCTCTTAATGTGTGGTGTCAAAATTTGCTCTAATACTGTAGACAAGGGGGAAAGGATCGAATTTGTAAGAGACACAATGGGTCTCCCAGGTGGTTTTTGGAGCCTCTTGTGGATCTTAGGTAAGATGTAAAATACCGGTGCTATTGGATCGGTCTTAATGAGAAAGTTCCTAAGTTTTTTGTCTATGGTACCCTTTTGTAGATGAAGATCCACGATCGGTTTGATTTTGGCAGCTAGTTGGTGTACAGGGTTATGTGGTAAGACTCGATAGACACTAGTGTCACTGAGTTGTCTTAACGCTTCTTCCATATAATCTGACCTGTCCATGACAACCGTAGCTCCACCTTTGTCTGCAGCCTTGATTATTAAGGACTTGTCAGAAGCCAACTGATCAAGGGATGATCTTTCTGAGGGCGTGAGATTTGCCTGAAAGTGAAACTTACCCAGGTTGACATGACGAGTCATTTGACTCAAGTCCCTCTCAACCAAAGAAATATAGGTCTCAATAGGTGGATTATCTTTGGGTGGCATGAATGTACTATGTAATCTGAGGCCTAGATTGTGGAGCTCAAGCAATGGAGGAGTACCACAAGCTGTAGGTGCCTGAGAGGGAGGAATTCTACAGTACCACCAAAAATGGCAGATTTTTCTGCACACTCAGATGTCATGCCTGTGACGACTAAACCTGGTTAAAATAGATGTATTTTCTCACTGTACTATGAAAAGGATCTAGCTGTATTCTGCAGTCAACAAACAACTAGAGAAACAAAAGGGGTTCTGGATTGCTTTGGATAAAAGTAATCAGGATTAAGATGCAAAAAAAAAATTCTGCCCACTGAGACCTAAGACTGTGTAGATACGTTCAATATATCTTATAGGCAGCAGCAGACAGTAATGGAATGGACCCTCTTGATGTATGCAATGAAACATGCCACATACAATGCCTGTCTGCTACTGAGATCTATATACCCACATACAGTGCATGCATGCCTTGCACTGATATGTATATATGCAAATACACTCCCTGCCTACCTAGTACTGCTATGTATATACCCCGTAATTAGTCCTTAGAAGGACTGTTGATTAAGCTGGATTTGTGTATTCTTTGATGGTATACCCACACTACCTTATAAACATCCAAATCTGACCCTATCTCAGCAGCAGCTCTCCCTACGCTCGCTAATACCAGAGCAGTCTGTGACGAGCATGGCAGCGCCAGGTCTCTTATAAACCTGATGATGCTGTGTGGCCAGCCAATCACTGTAATACCACAACAAAGATGGCTGCGGCATTAAAGTGTGTGGCAAAAAATCCCTGCATGTTGATTGGTGCTCTAAAGACCGCTAAAAATGCAGGGCGTACACCAGAACTCCCACCGAGCAAATATAGAAATGCTCGGTGCTTGCTGAGTACCGTGAGTACAGCAATGTTCAGGCGAGTAACGCGCATTACCGAGCACGTTTGCTCATCACTACTTGCAACGCAGAATAGTCCAGGTGGTGGATAAGCATCCCCAATCAAGCTCCAAAGAAATTCAAGCTGTCCTACAGTGGGCATCAGCATTAGTGCAAACTATCTGTCAACATTTGAATGAAATGAAACATTATGGCAAGATACTCAGGAGGACAACACTGCTAACAGAGATATAAATAAGCTGGACTGCAGTTTGCCAAAATGTATATGAGTAAGCCAATATCCAAAAGAACACAGAACCAACATTCAAAAATGGTGGAAGTTCAAAGAAATGTTTTGGAGTTGCCCAGTGCCCTGACTCTAGGTCCCTTGACTGTCTGTATGGCACCATGATATATGAACATTACCAAAGGATTTTGGATTGCAATGTAGTGCTCAGTGTCATAAAGCTGGGTTTTCTAGCAGGACAATGACCCCAAACATACTTCAAGAAACATCCAGAAATTAATGGAAACATTGAGGCTGGGCAGTGTGTAACCACACAGTATGGTTCCTTGATCCATCTCATCATGCTCTGCCTGCAATGCATCCTCTTTCATTGTGAGCAGAGAGCTTTTCAGAATCCAGAGAAGGGGGATGGTGATGCTAATTATGGTGTCATCGCTGCTCACCATCTTGGTGGACTCCTCAAACTTTTGTAGGATGGTACAAATGTCTGAAATCCATGTCCACTCCTGAGGTATTATGCGTGGAGTCTGAACTGAATACCGATGGCCTTGTTGATGCTGGTAGTCAACATCTGCCCTCTTCTGCTCACAAATCCTTTCCAACATATGTAGTGTGGAGTTCCAATGTGTGGGAACATCACACACCAGTCGGTGAGCCGGAAGCTGCAAACGCTGTTGAAGCACAGCAAGGGCGGCTTCAGCTGTAGGTCACTTTTTAAAATTTGCACACAGGCGGCATACTTTCACAAGCAGATCCGACAGCTCCAGGTAGCTTTTGAGAAATCGTTGAACAACAAGGTTAAGCACATGGGCCAGGCATGGCACGTGTGTGAGCTCACCACACCTCAGAGCAGCCACCAGGTTCTGGCCATTGTCACACACGACCATGCCTGGTTGTAAGTTCAGCAGTCTCAGTCATAGATCTGCCTGCTCTTTCAGAGCTGTCCACAACTCTTCAGCATTGTGCGGTTTGTCACCTAAGCATATTAGCTTCAGCACAGCCTGTTGCCATTGGCTGAGGTAGTGCTGCAGTGCTTCCAGCTTGCGACTGATGTGGTCATTTCAGAGATGCAGGCTGAAGAGGAGGAGGATGATGTGCAGGAGCTGTAGACTGTGGGGGCAACCCTGATAGACCTAGAGCCCGCAAACCTCAGCATTAGGAGGATATGTTCCATCCCAAGGTCCGACTGAGTCCGGCTTCCACTATGTAAACCAAGTGTGCCATCAGCGAGATGTACCGTCCCTGCCCAGAAGCACTTGTCAACGTGTCGGTGGTTAGGTGTACTTACCCAGTAACTGCATTGTTAAGGGCACGTGTTTGTGTAATGCTGGTATAGCACACCCAGAGAAATAGTGGCGGCAGGAGACAGAGTACCTTGGAACGGCCGTCGCCATCAGGTTGCGGAAAGATACCGTCTTCACGAGCCTAAAAGGCAACATTTCGAGCGCAAGCAGATGAGAAATGTGTGAATTTAATACTGATGCCTGTGGGGCGTAGGATGGGTATTCTGTGGTATGGACAACTGAAAGCTGCGCTGGAATAAGGACGTGGACGTGCTTGATGATGGTGGTACTTGAGTGTGTGCAACTACAGATGCAGGGCAGGAGGCATATTCACAGGCACTATGGACAGGGGATTGGCTTCCACACACAACAGCAGAAGAAGCAATGGTGTCACCCGCAGACAGTGATCCTGGAGCCTGTGGTTTGGCCAAGAAAGTCAGGTGCTTTGCTGCCATGTGCCTGATCATGCTGGGGGTGGTCAGACTGGTAGTTTTGCTACCTCTGCTCATAGGGGCATGGCAGGTGATGCAAATGGCCTGTTTAGGGTAATCGGCAGAGTCTTTAAAAAACAACCAGACGCGGGAAGACCTAAAAGTTGTACTGTCAACTTCTGTCGTGTTGGTGTTACAAGGAACAAAAGGTAGCACACTGTAGCCCTATAGCTTGCAGACATGAGATATGAAAAATGAATTGCATCACTGCCTTAGAAATATGAAAAATTGAGAAGTCTTAGCGCATAAAATGGCCAATTTATGTGTACCTGGAAGCCTCGTTAAGGCTCTTCTCGTATTCCAGGTCCTAACTAATGCCGATCCTCGCTTAGAAAAGTCTATCTGTATGGGAACATATTAATCCTCTCTCTAGACTAAAATCTACATTTCTGTGCGAGGATTGGCATTAGTTAGGACCTGGAATACGAGAAGAGCCTTAACGTGGCTTCCAGGTATACATAAATTGGCCATTTTATGCGCTAAGACTTCTCAATTTTTCATATTTCTAAGGCAGTGATGCAATTCATTTTTCATATCTTGTGTCTGCAAGCTATAGCGCTACAGTGTACTACCATTTTTTCTTGAACGCGCATGAGTTGGTGACTCTAGGTTTAGCACCTGTTCACATTAGGTCTATTTTTGGATGTGCCCGTAAGATTTTTTATATATAGGTGTTGCAAGGAACGGTTGCCCACCTTCTGTCTGCTGCCACCATAGTGCTTCTTCCTGCCTGTTGTAGTGCCATACCTCCCTCCCCCTGTGTGCTGCTGTCCTCACTCTGCATGTCCTCCTGCCAGGTTTGATCAGTTACTATATCATCCATCACCTCCTCTCCCATGTCCGCACCCTGGTCTTCCTCCTGGCTTTCTGGCAATTGTGTCTCATCATCGTCCACCTGTTGTGACACATTCCCACTGTCGCCTTTGTGTGAACGTGGCTGCTCAAATACTTGGGCATCGCTACATGCAATTTCATTTTGCCCTGCTTTTAAGTGGACCGGGCGAGAGGCCCGAATCTATAAATGGAAAAGTGAACAGCTCTTCAGAGAGTCCAAGTGTGGGATCAGTTATCTCCGGGCACTTGGCATGGCAGGAGGAAGGAGGATAAGGGTGAGGAATATGCGGTCCAGACTCACGGCTACTCTGACTTGACCGTGTGGAAGACAGGGTGCGGTGGTGGTAGCAAAGTGACTGGAAGCATTATCCGCTATGCAACCAATTGCCTTTTGACACTGCTCTGGTTTCAATAGTGCTGTTCTGCGTTCCCCTCGGAATTCGGACAGGAAGCTCATGCGAGAAGATCTGGGTGTTTGCTGTGCCACAAGTTCAGCTTGCCTACAGCCTCGGCCTCTGCATGCACCATCACCATAACGTCCACTTCCCTGTCCCTTGCCACACGCCTTGCCCATTTTAAATGGAGTACAAAATTTTCCACATTCACTACAAATGGATGAATTGGGAGCAAACTTAGATGTGATGCATGTGCCGGAAAAACACACTATAAAATATCGTAACTACTTTTTTTTTTAGCAAACTGGTGTCAATAACTAGGGTAAGACACAGCAAAAATGTGCAATGGAGGCCTGAAATACTACAATTTGTAACCCACAGATAGATGAGGCGTCTGACGGAGATATGACACTCTTCAATATGTGGCCAGTATTTTTTACATTTTTACCGCAAAACAGAGTATTGAAAAAGGGTAACATACAGCAGAAACAGTGGAATGGAGGCCTGACATGCTACAATTTGTTGCCCACAGATAGATGAGGCATCTGATGGAGATATCACACTCTTCAATATGTGACCTGTATTTGTTTTATTTTTTGAGCTAAATAAACTAGTATAACAGACAGCAGAAACAGTGGAATAGAGACCTGGAATGCTACAATTTGTAGCACACTATTACATGAGGCGTCTAATGGAGATATCACACTCTTCAATATGTGGCCTGTATTTTTAAATTTTTACCCCAAAATAGTTTATAGAACTAGGGTAACAAACAGCAAAATCAGTGGAATGGAGGCCTTAACTGCTACAATTTGTAGCCTACAGATAGATGAGTTGTGTGACGGAGATAGCTCACTGTAAAATATCTGGCCTGTATTGTTTTACTTTTTCTTGTAGCTCAGAAGGAAGGGAGCACCATTTGATTTTTTGAACGAAAAATTGTCTGGAATCGATGACGGGCACCATGTCCCATATGTAGACCTCCTGATGTGCATAAACAGTGGAAACCCCCCACTTCTAACTCCAACCCTAACACAGCCCTAACCCCAATAAAACCCTAACCCTAATCCCAATCCTAACACCAACGCAACCGTAACCATAACCACAACTCTAACCCCAACCCCAGCACAACCATAACCCCAACACCACCCTAACCCCAACACCGCAACCATAACCCCAATACAACTGTAACTCCAACGGTAAACCCAACACAACCCTAACAACACTAACCTCAACACAACCCTAACTCCAAAACAATCCTAACCCCAACACAACCCTAACCCTAGCCCCAAGTCTAACAATAGCCCCAACAATAACCCTAACCCCAGCCCTAGCCCTAACCCTAGCTCCAACCCCAACCCCAAACCTAGCCCTAACCCTAGCCCTAGCCCCAACCCTAACACTAACTTCACAGAATGGAAAACAGTAAAAAATATATTATTTTTATCTAACTAAGGTGACAAAGGGGGGTTTGGTTTACTATTTTTCATTTTTTTATTTTTTATGTTGATCACTGAGCATGCGCCCACCATTTTCTTCCAGGAAAATGATGCAGAGGACCAGGGGACGAAGCAAGAGAGTCAAGGGATGGCAGAGGTATCGGGGTGGCTCATGGGACTCCGTTTCTCTCTCCTAAGATATGCAAGATCACATCAGAGAGAGGGAGATGAATGGAAAATCCAACTTTATTTTGTGATCACCTCTATTTGGTGAATAACAGCAATCACATGACTGGGGATAGTAAAAACTGACCAGAATCATGTTCTACAAGGTCTCAGCTACCCCCGATAGCCGAGACCTCGAAGATTTTCCGAAGCTGGGGGACGGGACGCTATACACTTATTTCTCAACGCCATTAAAAAGTGACGCTGAGAAATAAGTTCCCTTAACTGCAGCTGTTAAACAGCGTATCAGCGAACGTTTAGGGGTTAAATCGAAATGTGAAAATTTTGTTTTAATTTTTTTATCATTTTTATCTTACTAGTATGTCTATTGATCATATGTTTTCTATAGTTTCACGCTTTTTCCTTCCTGGTGTTGCAATTTTAATGTTAAGGGGTTTACAAGCACAGAGAAAAATTTACCCCTTTCTGCAAATGTTTTCAAGAATTTAGCAGACAACATATTGCATATTTGTTTTATCTATAAGTAATTAAGTGCTATCATTCTGTTTTTGTTAAATTCTAACTATTTGATTCTGCATTTCAGCTAAGCATTTCAAATCATTCATGTCATTTTAGAAAATTTCTCTCATAGCTATAGGCATTTTCACATCTTCTGATGATTTATTATACTAGTTATTCAGCTGTTGAAAGTCAGGTATGAAATATTTAAACCTACAGGGTATGTTGGGGAGATTACCAATGCTACATATATTCTGAAATGTGATTAGGAAATACATATGAGACTTTAGAATTACATCCTACTTGGTTTACTGTAAAAAGAATTCAGAAAACGATTCCTAAAGGACATCTTTAACAGGTCAAAAATCATTAAGTAATGCACAGAATTCAACTTTAAGCTTGAAATTCTGAAAAATTTCTCATTGACAAGGGTACAGTATGCTATGTAAAGCCAAATGCCTAAGTTAGCATACAGTACAGTTCCCAGCTCTTGGACTTCATGTTCTTTCTAAGGCTTTGTAACTGCTCTGTGGTAAAGTTTTAAAAGGGTCACTCTTCTGTTTAAACTGCAATGTAAAACAGCAGCAAACAAATATTGTAAATAGCTATGTATTTAGCAATAATTAGGTACAGCCAGGGATGGACATAACATTAGTGCCACCTGTGCAGCCACACAGGGGCCAAGGGGCTAGTGGACCACATCCACTTCCAAACCAGTTGGAATTGTGTAATATGATGAGATATTGTTCTGCAAAGAGCCCATATTCTGTTCTTGAATAGGATCTCTTTTGTCTGAGTTCTTCTCTTTTTACAGTGCTTAATTGTCTTGTAGGAATATCCCTGGTATTTTCCGGCAGTGAAAGTCTTAATGTCTAATTCTTGACAAAGGAAAAAAAAAATGCTGCACTCACTCCATGGGAGACCATTTCAACAAAATATTAATAATCAATCAATATCCACATGCATGTCACTTGACTTGTTAGAATGATATAAGGGTTAAAAGTTGACCAGCGATTTCTCACTTTTTCAACAAAATTTACAAAACCATTTTTTTTAGGGACTACATCACATTTGTAGTGACATTGAGGGGCCTATATGACAGAAAATAGACCATTCTAAAAACTGCGCTCCTCAAGGTGTTCAAAACCATATTCAACAAGTTTATTAACCCTTCTGGTGTCACACAGGAATTAATGTAATGTGGAAGGAAAAAATTAACATTTAACTTTTTTTAAAAATATTTGAATTTTTTCCTTCGCAAGAGAAAGGCTATATGCCCACGTTGCATTTTTTTATACGTTTCCGACACATTTTTCCGCTGCAGAAACGCTTATAAAAACGCTAACAAAATGCATCCCATGCAATCCTTTGGGATTCCACAGTTGCTGTGCCAATGCTGCGGATTTTTCTGCTGCGGAATCGCATAGCGGAAAAATTCACAGCATGTTCATTAATTTTGCGGAATCGCGGTGATTCTGCCGCCTTGGGATTGCATTGAAACGCTCACTTTACGCATGTGGCTATGCCCACCATGCGTAAAGTGAGCTCTTCATGTGTGGATGGTACCCAGGATCTGGAGGAGAGGAGACTCTCCTCCAGGCCCTGGGTACTATATTCCTGTAAACAATAGAATTAAAATAAAAAATAGGGATATACTTACCCTCTGTCGGCCCCCGGAGTCCTCCCGGACCTCAACGGCTCTGCCGGCAAGTTCCGTTCCCAGGTGTGCTTAGCGAGAATGACTTTTGTGATAAGGTCACTCTCGCTAAGCACACCTGGGAATGGAACTTGCCGACAGCGCCGTTCAGGACCGGGATCTCCACTGAGGAGATCGGGGGCAGCCAGGAGGTGAGTATTTCCATATTTTATATATTTTTTTTATTTTTAACAATCTATCTTTTACTACTGCTGCTGCATAGGCAGCATCAATTGTAAAAAGTTGGTCACACTTGTCAAGCACCATGCTTGATAAGTGTGACCAACCTGTCAATCACTTTTCCAAGCGATTAATCAAACCGATTGGAAAAGCGCTAGCATTCTGCAAGCTAAAAAACGCTTGCAAAATGCTTGTTTTGCGGGAAAATACATGCGAATTCCACATGCATTTTACTCGCAGCGGGGAGTTGCCGAAATGCTGAGGACAATTCCGCAGCATTTCTGCAAGGTGGGCACATAGCCTAACAGGAAAAAATGGACTCCAAAATATCTTCTTCAATTTCTCCAGAGTATAATGTTACTCCATATGAGTTCAAAAACTATTTTTCAAGTACGGTACAAAGAAAATGTGACAAAGTGGCATATTACTGTGACATATTGGCCTTCAGATTTTGCTGGAATGGTTTAACCCCTTAACCCCCGGAGCTTTCTTTGGTTTTACAATTTTGTTTTTCGCTCTCCTTCCCAGAGACATAACTTTTTTATTTTTCTGTCAATATGGCCGTCTGGGGGCGTGCTTTTTGCGGGACGAGTTGTACTTTAAAAATACACCATTGGTTTTACAATGTCATGCACTAGAAAACGAGAAAAAAAT
>VIAB01030725.1:19573-32968 GCA_009801035.1 Oophaga pumilio
ATAGCACATCTCCCGTGACGTTAACGGAGATAGTGCAAATTCTAAATCTCCCCTAGTGTGAAGTAACACAGGCGAGATCTGATATTATATTTCTGTTGTCAGTTTTACCCTCATACCCAAGTGGTGTTCGGCAGCAGTGACTTTAACTGCATCGCGGACCCCATGTTCGGTTGCAATCCATTATTTAATAAAGTTGTTGCAAGCGAGCTCATAGCACTTGAGGTAGCTTGGAACTATCAGAAAGAACAGCTTCTTTCTGATATAGTTGAGACTGAAAAATTAGATTTCAACAAGATATCTAGAGAATTAATTGACACACACAAAGCTATCACCAAAGCTTGGTGAAATATCCATAGCCTGGATGAATATCTTAAAGCCTCCATTTTCCCTCGAGGACTTCGAGTTCAAATCTTTCCAGCTTGGGAAGTAACCCCTGATTTTAAAACAACGTGGGAAACATACCTGATACAATGTTCAAAAATATTGATTAATTTATTATTGCAACATGATAATGAACTGTTTAATTCTCTTTAACTTAAGATTAAAAATCTCGAGACACAATTGTCAAAATTTGATCAGGTTACTCAAGTTCAACCTTTTCAAAACAAGCTTAAAGATTTAATTTTAAAATTTGAGAAGGAGATCATTGATGGAAAAAAAAAGAAAATTGCAACGTGATAAACTTGACTATCCAAAGGGGATGGCATACAGGTGAATTCACTCAGGCAATTCAAGGATAAGTACAACTAATTTTCCATCTAGTACAACAGGTCAAACAGAACACAGTCTTAGTGTTTTTCAGCATCGAACATCAGCGATACAGATGGAGGACAAGGTGGGGGAGACGAAGGACGCAGCGCCAAAATTTGGCATCTTTATCCTGCGAAGAGTCAGAGAAGGAGGCCTCTGATGCATGTCCATCAGCAGACCAGCTTCAAGTCATAAATTTATCTACATACCAACTATCTGCAGCAGAAAGGTTAGTATTGCAATGAGGACTTACCTTTTCTCCTATGCAGACTTTGGATAAATTCATTGTCATAAAAGATCTATATCTTTTTTGTAGAAAGATAGTCCTTAGAGCACTGCATCATAGACCAGATTCATTTTCCAACTTGTCAGATCTAGACAGACAGGTATTTTCAGACCATTTGGATTTGCTATAGTAAAACGAAGTTTCCACTGGTAGGAGACCATTTCCACACAGGGCCCCTTCCATCACCACTCCCCTTTGGCCTTGGTACCTTCAGTTAAGACATTTTTTGAAGTTATGAAGAAAGAGATTGAAAGGCTACCTGATAACTATCGGGTGCAACAAAATCTAACATAGGAAGATAAAAAGGCATTGGTATCTTTAAAAACTAATTCTCAATGTTTTGATAATACAGGCAGACAAAGGGGCCAATGTGGTCTTGTGGCCTATTGAAATGTACAATGAGGAGGCATTCAAACATTTGAATAATATAAATAATATAAATTATTATTTAAAACCGCCCTCAGACCCTACTGATATCTTTAATGCAAAATTAAATTGTTTATTGGAGGCAGCATTAGCAGAGGATATCATTAACAAAAAAGAAAAGGAATACATTTTTGTCAGGAAGCCAGTTATACCTACCTTCTATTTGGTGCCGAAGGTACATAAAAATCTTGATTGTCCACCAGGCCGACCCATAGTCTCTGGTATTGATGGCCTTGGAGAGAGATCCTGTACATACATAGATTTTTATCTACAACCATTGGTGCAGAAATTGCCATCATATTTGACTCCACACACCTGATTCATAAGATCCAGGATTTGAAATTGCCAGCAGGGGCCCTTTTAGTTAAGGTTGATGTGGAGTCACTCTACACTAATATAGCCCATCATCATGGTCTTATGGCGGTACAATGGTTTCTTCAAACAGATAATGAACAGATTCAATTACACAACAATTTTCTTTTGAAATTACTTCGATTTGTATTAATTATTTCATTTTTGACAATAAGTTTTACAAGCAGATATTGGGCACTCCGATGGGTGCACGTTGTGCCCCCTCCTTTGCCAGCCTTTTCATGGGTTGGTGGGAGGGGTCCTGCATGTATCCAACGGTGAAATTCCAGCAAAACATTTTAATTTGGTTTAGATTTATTAACGATGTTTTTTTCATTTGGACTGATACTAGGGACTCTTTTGAGACTTTCATTCAGTCACTCAACAAGAATGCCTTTAATGTTTTTCTGACTCATCATATTTCACCACTAATGGTTGACTTTTTGGATCTTAGGCTCTCTCTCCAAGGTGACCATATTGTCACGGACTTGTACAGCAAGGCCACAGCGTCAAATGGATTATTGGACTATCAGAGCTTCCATCCACATCATCATAAGAGAGGAATACCAACAGGGCAGTTTGCCAGACTTCGCCATAACTGCACTCGACATTTGGATTTCCATGCTGAAGCTAGATCTCTCACGAAATGGTTACGAGTTAGAGGTTACCCCAAATTTCGAATCTCACAAGCATTTGGCATTGTGGATTCTACACCTCGAGACCAGTTACTAAACCCAAGACCTAAGGAGCCAGATTCCAAATTGAGATTTGTTACTGCTTATCATAATCAGTGGACCAACGTCATTAAACTCTTCCATAAACATTGGGACATTTTGAAAACTGATGTGAAAATTTGGCGACCTTTTGCCCACTAAGCCAGCACTAACGGCCCGGCAAGCTCCTAACCTTCGAGATTCACTGTCTAGAAGCCATTTTGTCAGACCAACTATTAGACTGGGCTCTGGTGTACGCCTTCGAGGTACATACCCCTGTGGGGAACATGGTATCTGTGAGTTTGTGCAGCAAGGGCCTTCTTTCCTTAACCCAGTGGATTCCTTGGAATTTACCCTTAGGGACTACATCAATTGTAAGTCTAGCCATTTGGTTTATGCACTTGTGTGCACCTGTCCCAAAGTTTATGTTGGACAGACCTCACAACAGTTGCACATGCGCACACAACCGCACATCTCCACAATCAATCTGGCTAGACAGGATTTAACCAAGGGTAAAACATTGTCCACAGTGGCTGCACATTTTTTGAAGGTGCATTCTAGTTGTCCGCGGGGATTACGTGTAATTGGTATACAAAAGTTGTACAACAATGTACGGAGATCAGATAGACAAGGGGAATTATTAAGGCTAGAGGCGAGATGGATCTACAAACTCAAATCGGTGGCTCCTCATGGCATCAACAAAGACCTTTTATTTACAGGATTCCTGATGCCGTGACCTAGTTGCAGTGTTAGGTATTTTTTGAGAGGGCTTTTCTACAATGATTTTTTCAGTAAAATAATTTTTTCACATAATCGTAGACATATAGGCTTTGACTCTTCTCTCATTAATTGAAGTTGCATATAATATAAAATTGTTAGTCTTTATCCAGATCATAGGCATGTTCTGCTACTTTTGGTGCTTTTGAATTTCGTATATCTGTTACATCTTTTTTCATGACACATAGTGCTTTGTGTATTCACAGCACTACAGTTTGATAGGGATGTTGCATACTGCCTGTTGGCTTGTTAACACGTATATATGGTTTTTTTTTCTCCCTGTACAGTCATCTCATGAGGTGAAGCGATTTTGCTGTGTTTTTTTTTCCTACTTTCTGGTCTACTGTGTAATGTCATGCGACCATATTTCGGGACGTATGTCGACACACAACTGATATCGCAATGCTCATCATCTGTGTGGGTTTGCGATCGTGTGAATAGTGACCTAGTTCTAATATTTGATATGCATGACGGACAGGATACTGATTGGAATCAGGGGTATTAAAGTTAATGTGGTATATTAGGACATATCTGTATAATATATTAAACCTGATATGTCTAGGTAGCTTTTGGTCGTGTTATGTGATATTTAGCCCTTTTTTTATGTGATAATACTACTTAATACTGTTCATTGATTCATCGGTGCGTGTGTATTGCTTATTTAGTACATATGTGGTAACCTAGCTGGGTGGAGTTATTGGACTTACCCCCTTTATTATTTTTCAGCGCGTGCACGGTATTAGTGGGTTGGGCTATGAAATGTACAATGACAAGCAGCAAATACACATGAGGATTCTGTCTTTGGCGCATGCGTGGTATGAGATGACCGGACTATGGAACGCATAATGACATGCAGCAAACAACGTGAGGTTTGGCGAGCAATGATTCATGTCCGCAGCTTGACACGCACGGTGAACCGCACGCTGACAAGTGTGGAGACAATGTATCAATATAGCCCATTAGGATGTTCTAAAGCTGTTCCTGGCTTGCCAACACAGGTGTTGACGATTCTGGTAACAGCGGTAAGTGCACTTATCCCTATTTATATCTGACATTTGGCATTTTATACCATCTCCCCCTGACGAAGCTACAGCAGGTAGCGATACGCGTAGGGATGGTTTATGCGACTCTGCAGAAAACACCTGGTCAGTATACTCTATCTTATTAGAAAATATGCTTTCTGGTTGATATTAGGTGTTTTTGCAGGACTGCATGGCAGGCTGAGATTCTTAGTATTTATGATTCATTGACATTTGTCATGCTGCTATAAGTATCAACATGACTTTCCTCATTACTTATCTTAGATTTTTTCATGTAATCATTTGTCATATGTATCAAATATATGTAATAGTATAAGGTATTTTGTATTTTCATCTGCACAGCAATTATGGTTGAATACCATTCTTATTGTAAGGTGCTTAGCAGTAACATATTTTATGTATATACATATGCCTGTTATTTTTTGAATCCTTGCAGCCATTTTGTTTTTATTGCTTTTATGTTTTTTATCTTGTTTGTGCACTATTTCTTTGCTACCAATAAAAACTTTTTTCACGTTTACACCAGTAGAGTGCACCAATATTGTGCTTTCTTTCTATCTTCTCCCATTTAACCTCGGTTATGGGTGCGATGGTAGCCCCCTGGTTATTTGATACATGGCTTATGTAGCGATGCCCGCTGTTTTCTTAGCTATTCTAGAAAATGATGCTACATTTGAAAAGCCCACTTAATTGCTGAGAGATTCCTGATACCAATTTCTTAGTTTTTAGCAGCAGACGAGAGTTTTTTAGAAAAATATGCACACGGACGCCATTTACCAGGAGAAGTACCCTGCAAAAATACAGTTCCCACCCCCACTTCAGAAGTGTAGACTTCTACAATAAATGGCTGAGTGATGTCCAGCTGTATAAGAATGGGTGCAGATACAAAACACTTTTTCAAAGTACTGAAACTTCCTTGACTGGACTGGAGCAGTTGGTGAAACCCGAAAACCTTTGCAAGGCCTTTATGTCCTCAGGACGATCCCAATCCAGTACCGCCTGAACTTTTGCCTGATCTATACAAAAGCTGATGGATGATAAGAATTAACCCAGAAAAAGGATCTCTTGAATTGAGAAAATACATGTCTCTTGTTTGACAAATAATTTATTGTCTATGAGTTTCTGTAAGACCTGCCTGACATGTACCTGATGTGTCTCAACTAGGTCATGTGAATAAATTAACATGTCATCAAGATATATCACAACAAATCTACCTGCCAGGTGACTAAAAATGTAACTTGCAAAGTGCTGAATGATGGAGGGAGTATTAGTCAACCGAAATGGCATCACAAAGTTCTCATAGTGTCACTCAGGTGTATTGAAGGCTGTTTTCCACTCATCCCCTTCTTAATACGAATGAGATTATATGTCCCTCTGAGATCCAGTTTATAAAACCATTTTGCTCCTACTATCTGGTTAAAGAGGTCCAGAATGAGATGGAGAGGATAAGGATCCCAGCCTGTGATCAAATTGAAATCATGGAAATCTAGACAGATAACCCACCTCTTTTTTCTTTGCAAATAAAAACCTTGCATCAGAATCTGTGCCAGTGTCATGGACAGGGGATTGGCAAGTACATAGCACATAGGTAGAGGCAGTGATGTCACCCTCTGGCACCAATTGCATACCCAGGTGTTTGGACCAATGAGTCAGGTACTTAGATCACATTTACCTGATTATGGTGGTGATGGATAGGCTTTTAGTGGTCAGGCCACTCTGGTCTTCGCATGGCACAGGTTGTAAATGACCATTTTTTTTGTCTTGAAACTCTCTTAAAAAAGTCCCAGACTGGGGAACATGTAACTCTTTGATGGAGTAATTCACTAGTGTTGGTGCTCTTCGGAAGTTGCTCTTCTTCTCCCTCTGGTCATCTCACTGCCTTTTCCTACCTGTTTCGGGGCTGTGGACCGTTCCTTTTATAGCTACTTTCGTTCTGCATGCCAGGTTCACAGGTTGAATCAGTGACTTCGTCATCCACTGCCGCACCCTGGTCCTACTGACTTTGTGACTTAAAAATAACCTGACTTATTGATAACTGTGTTTCCTCATCATCTGCCTCATTAGACAAAATTTGTCATTCCCACCCTTATCTTCCTGTGATTGTGACTGCTAAGTTTTGTGCTTCACTAAACAGCATGTGCTCCTGTCCCTCTTCTCACCATGCATGGGGTAGAGGTCACAATCAAGAAATGATAATGTAAATAGCTCCTCAGAGTTTCCTAGTATGGGATCACTAGTCTCATGGGACTCAACATGGTAAGAGTAAAGAAGAACAGGGTGAGGATTAAGTGATCTAGACTCTTGGGTAGTGAGACTGGACCATGTGAAAGACTGGCAAGCATGTTGGATACATTATCTGCTATCCAACTGACTGCCTGTTCGCACTGGTATGGATTCAAAAATGGTGTCGCGTGACTCCCTCCAAAGTGGGACAGGGAGCGTGTGTTACTTGTACTCCAGCAACAGGCGCAGTTGAACCTGTCACATATCCTCACCTACCATCATCAGCAGTTCCGCTTTCCCATCCTTTATTGCATGCCTTACACATTTTGCAATTCCTAGGTCTAATTAATTGAAACTAATAATTTTTAATTAAAAAAAATTGGTCACCTTTAGCAGGTAAGGCAGTTTTTAAAAATTTTAAACCACTGTGAATTCACAAAAGCAATAGTCAAATTTTGGAGCAAAAAATTTGGTCATCTGTAGCAGGCCAGGAGGTTTTTAAATTTTTAAAAACACAGTAAAATCACACAATGCTCGTTAAACTGTATGAATAGGGCTAGTTTCACATTTGCGGTTCAGTCCGCAGCGTATCATCCTCAACTGCAAACGCATGCAAAAACGCATGCAGTCACATGCATGCATTTGCGGTGCAGATGATAGGCAAGTGCTATTTTCCCAGCGAATTTTTGAATTTACACAAGCCACGCCCAATGGGCATGTCTTATGTAAATTCTTGCTTGTGCAAAAGCAAAGTGTACGCATGTGCTTGCGTATGCATATGTTCTCATAGACTGTACTGCATTGTTTAGAAGCATTCCTTCCGCAAAGAGCCGCATACGTTTCTAGGCAGCAAATTGACGCCTCCAAAATTGCAACATGTTGTGTTTACCGCGCCCAGCCGCAGACGACAAAACGACGCATGCATCGTCAAACGCGGCAAAAAGCATCCAATCACATGTACCTGCGTCCCCAATGTTAAAGATAGGAAAACACGACTCATGCAGAAGTATGCGGCATAAACGCTTCGGACACAACCGCAAATGTAAAACCAGCCTAACAATACACAATTTTTGGTACAAAAAATTTAGTAACCTGAAGTAGGCTAAGTGGTTTTAAAAATTTGAAACCACAGTAATTTTACATAAAGCATGTTAAACTCTATGGATGAAAATAGACAATTTTTTAATCAAAAAATGTTGTGAACTGTAGCAGGACAACCAGTTTTTAAAAATGTTAAATCACCGTAATGAGCACAAAGCACATTAAACTGTATGGATGACAATAGTCAATATTTGCAACAAATTTTTTTGTGAACTGTAGGAGGCCAAGCAGTTTTTAATAATGTTAAACAACAGCAATTTCACACAAAACATTAAACTGTATGGATGACAATATAGACAATTTTTTCACCCCCCCAAAAAAATGTGGTCACCTGCAGCAGCTATATAATTTAGCAACAGACTGTAAAGCCCTAAGCTCTACCTAGAGGCTCCATTCAGCCACTCTTTTGCTCCAGCAGTTGTCCCTAGGCTAACTGCAGAATGTATCGTAAAGAAACAGAAAAATAACTAGATTAGCCCTTAGAAGGACTTTACATATGATGGTTCAGCATCAGCACCAATAGCAGCAGTAGAGGACTCTGATTAATGAAACTATGCACAAACAGATGTAGACAACTGCTCTCCACCGCCAATCACATCTCTCTCTGAGCTGTGAGCAGTGAGCTGAGCATGGCAGGGGCTATCCTTTTATAACCTCTGATGAGTTTATGAGGCTAGCTAATCGCTGTAATGCCACTACCAAGATGGCTAGGGCATTACAACGACTGGCAGGCAATTTTCACATATTTATTGTGTGTGTAACAAGCACCAAACATGCAGGGTGGGGATTTGAGCATTCAGCCTTAGCAACAGCCAAAGCTCAACGAGTGTCGAGCATATCCAATCACCCAGATACTTGAGTGATATCCAAGTATCACCGAGCATGTTCGCTCATCACTAGTAATGAGTACAAAGTAGGAGGGTTTCTTAAAGAGAAACAGGTTTGTGAGAGACAGAATTCTTCCTTGTTGATAGGTAAGTAAAAACTTATTTCATGCAATAAAATGCAATTTAATAATTTTAAATCATACAATGTGATTTTCTGTTTTTTATTTTTAAATTCTGTCTCTTACAGTTAAAGTGTTGCTACGATAAAACTTACAGACCTCTTCTTTCTTTGTAGGTGGGAAAACTTGCAAAATCGGCAGCACATCAAATATTTATTTTCCCACTGCATGTGCATCCACGTATTAATTTAATGCTATTGATGTGTCATCCCCGTTTTATGTTTTCTTCATATTAGGCCTCTTGCAATGTCTTGACATATGTTGTGCCATGGTGTGGTAGTCTTGCGGAGACTAGTAATAGAACAGGTTAATTTATCACTATGGTGCACAGTTCAAAACAGCCACCGACAACATGTTTGCACAGTACGACACTCCTTCAGACACTATCTGTAATAGATTGTTCAGTGCCCATATATTGCTCTTGTTCTGGACAGTATGAGTCTTGGTTACACAGGATAATTTTGGTTCTGAGAATGATGATCTTTTGTGTAGCACAGAAGATCATTTCACCTGATGAATGGGCATTTTGTTTGTTCGCTGACAGATTGACAGCATGTATAGACTGCTTGGTTACTGTGAAACAAGTATTTCTATGAATGTTCATCTAGAATATCCATGCCATGTAAATAGACCTTTAGAGGCACTCAGAATACAGGGCCAGGAATGCCAGTCACAGAAGTTAAAACAATCTAACACTAATAAGAGTAGCACCATACATCAAACCAGGGCAATGCAAATCAAATTGCTCATCTCTAAAACTAAATTAGATGCCACTACTAAGGATGAGGGAGTATTGAGATATTCGGACTCGCTATACTCATAACGAGTAGGTCTTAATATTCGGGTATTTGTTACGAGTAGCAAGTCCAATGCAAGTCAATGTGAAATGCGAATAATTTTCTCCCGGACCCTACAAAGCTGTCTGGGGGCCTGAGGAAAAGGATGAAATGGGTGCATGATTCTTTAAATGCAGGCGGTAATCGGGAGGAGGAAGAGTGTGTGGGCGAAGAATGTGTGTTGGCTGAGACTATGTGTGTGCGGAGAATGTGTGCATGTCTGTGTGTGGGGGTCTGTGTGTATCTGTGTGTGTGTCTGTGGGGGTCTTTGGGGCTGTGTGTGTGGGTCTGTGTGTAGGCAGGCATCATCCGATATGACTACAAGTCCCATCCGGCTATGTCTGCTACAATGACAGTATTAGCGGATGATGTGACAACAGTAGTGTTGAATAGTAAAAAAAAAACACATACAGACATAGAGTGCATACTCACCATATACAGCTAATCCCTGATGCACTCGATCACCTGGAAAAATAAATAATAAAGAGACAATATACTCCCTGTTCCGACATAATCCATATAATAACGATTGTCCCACGATGATCTCCCGTGGATAGCAGTCACATCAGTAGATGTGACTGCTCTACATGGGCGCCGGTGTACAGTGACCGGAGATAATGCTCCCGCCGAGGTCACCTGAGTTTATCCTTTCACTTGCGGCACAGCTGCATGAGAAATTTCTCACACAGCAATGGTGCCATAAAGTGAGAGCATGAACTCTGGTGACCTCGGCAGCGGAGTTATCCACAGCGGGAGCATTATTTCCGGCCACTGTACACCGGAGCCCCTGCTGATGTGACCGCTCTCCATGGGAGATCGTCAAGGGACAATCGTTATTATATGGACTACGTCGGAACAGGGAGTATATTGTTGTTTTTTTGCTTTTTTTTCAGGTGGTCGAGGGCTTCGGGGAATTAGGTGTATAATAAATGTTGGAAATCTGTGTGTTGTTTTATTTCATTAAAATACTTTATTCTGGCTGTGTCTTTTTAACCCATTAATAACTATAGGATTATTAATGGATAGGTGTCTTATTGACACCTCTCCATTACTAACCCGTGCTTGATGTCACCTTACAATACAAAGGTGACATTAACCCCTTACTACCCATATGCCACCGCTACAGTGCAGTGGGAAGAGAAAGGTTAAGTGCCGGAAGTGGCGCATCTTAGTGATTCGCCATTTCTGGAGTGGCAGAGAGCTGTTGTTTGTAGCCGGGGGAGCATGGCCACTTTCTAGGTTATCAATATCAGCCCGCAGCTGTCTGATAGCCTTTCTGGCTATTAATTATAGAGGGACCCCACGTCATTTTTTGGGGGTCCCCCTATTTTAATAGCCAGTAAAGGCTATGCAGACAGCTGCGGGCTGATATTCATAGCCTGGGAAGATCCATGGGTATTAACCCCTTCCCAGGCTATAAACATCTGCCCCGGTCGCTGGCTTTCCATCTCTGGACTGGAAAATTGCGCAGGAGCCCAAACCATTTATTTTTTCCCTTTTTTAAATTAAACAGATATTGCATGCAGATTTGTGTGTGTGTCTTTCTTTAACTCTTTGTGTACCTTTTTATTATGTTCATTACTAAACATCATCCTTGGTGTTATCTATCTATCTATCTTTAGATATATCTACCTATCTATCCATTTATAGATATATTATTTTTTTCCAGGTGATCGAGGCCGTCGGTGATTAGCTGTATATGGTGAGTACAGTATGTACTCTATGTCTGTATGTGTTTTTTTTACTATTCAATACATTAGTCGGATGATGGGACTACTATTGTCCCATCATCCACTAATCCTGTCGCTGTAGCAGACATAGTCCCATTGGTCTATGCCTGCCTACACACAGACCCACACACACACAGCCCCGGCGACCCTCGCAGACAAACACACAGATACACACAGACTCTCACACACAGACACACAAACATTCTCCGCACACATAGTCTTTAGAGCCTATGATGAGTCATAGGCTATGACTCACTTATGACGCTGTGCGGTCATAGTAATGCCACAACCAAGAAGGCTGCGGCATTACTGTCATTTGCTAACATGCTGATCAGGAGATCCGAATATTGCGAGGCGAATAGGGAAATACTCGCTATGTTTCGAGTACCGCAAGTATCGCAATACTCACCGATTACCAAATACTTGCGAGTATACTCGCTCATCCCTAGCCACTACCCCTAAGTGAAGGAGAAGGGGATAGAGAGTGTTGTAGAATTTTTATATTACCCTGTGATTCCATGGGTTTATTCTAGGTGCTTTGGTTCCCACCAACATAGCAAAAGACATGCTAATAGGCAATCCAGATTCTGAATCCCAATGGTGAGAGAGGTGATAATTTCTATAAACCACTGCGGAATATGATAGCACCATAAAAGTACAAGTACAATAGATAAATAAATAATTTATCTGGTGAAGAACGCTCTCTTTTTTTGTTATGCTTTGGGAAGCAGAGGGTTTATAAGAGGACATGGCTGACAGACATTCAAGACACAAGATAAAGTGGCACCTTAGTTAAGAACAGAAGAAGAGATAAATGTGTGTCATCTGGGTAAAGATGATATTTAAAAATCTATAGGGAAGGTAAATCAAATTAACTGATGTATGAAAAGTTTTATGTAGGAAAATACTGAATACTGAATGTCAAGAAAGGGAAGACGAGTTTCAATTTTATAATATATTATATTGCGATAATAGGTTGTTATAATTGGCTTTATCATACAAATTTAATTCTTTAAAGTGAAATATTATGGTAAATTCATAGTTCACCTGTATTTTGCAAAAGGTCAGGAAACAAAAGTGATATTGAACCTGTTTTAAATCAAAGACTTTCAGCTAGAAAGCTCTCAGCATCTTTATTACTTTATACTTTTAGAGGATGCACTTAGAAGAAGGTGAGCTTTTTGTCATCAGTTGTGGCTTTACTAATCCTTAAAAGATGTTGGCTATAGCAGCTGTAACAAGGAGTTCCATCTGGGATTAGATAGTTGGCAAAGGATTATGTACAGTTGCAGTTCCGTGGAAGGTGATGACAGTGACGGCCATGATCTTATGACTACTCCGCATACATAGCTGTCTTCTCCACAGAAAGGGGCCACACTATTCATGTGCATAGCTGCAGAAAGCTTTCAGGATTCTGTGAGCTATTTAACGTGTTTGTCTTTGTAAGTCTCCCTCAAATCCTTGTGACATCCTATACACTAATGATATATTCTTAGATAAAGCTTTTGACTTAACAATCTTTCAGACTTGCCCTAGTGCTCAGTGTCCAACATATTATACAGCATAATATTAGTAGGTGAAAAGAAAAATTAACCCTAATTTCCCATAGAAACTTGCTTTTAGCATAAAAAATGCACACATGCTGTCTTGTGGGACTTATGTTCTTTTGAAATGACTAAATTTCCTTTTTCCATAAGCAGACACTCTCATCACAGCCAAATTAGTTACCACTAAACCTATTAACTTATATTACCTCACTATAAATCCATCGTAGCTCCACTGACTGTAAAATTCCATGGTAATGCCTAGCATTTGAAATATGATTTGAAACAGAATTTATAATGTTGCAGAATTACATAAAACTGTGTGAAATTGTGCAGATAATCATTTAAATCTCCCTACATGAGAAGATAATTGCTCCAGAAATTAACTGTACCTGGGGTTCATTCATTTGGTCATGGATAGTTTCTTATATAGTAATGATTTGATATTAGAGCTAATTAAGATCAGGTCAGAGTTGCTGAAGGTCAGACATTAATGCACAGGATCATTGAAATGATAATTATAAACAGATTAGGAAGCTACGGTCTTTTATAAGGGGTTATTAGATAATTACTGTGTGAGTGTACCGCTTACTGTAATAATGGATTATCATC
>VIAB01030728.1:4540-15792 GCA_009801035.1 Oophaga pumilio
GCTTTTTTAGGCCAAAGCACGCGCCAACCAGGCCGTCGAGGAGGAGGAGAACAACAGATGGTCCTTCGCTCAGAGGTAGGGGTCCAAACTTAGTGATTAACATCTCTGATTATTCTCTTTCCCCCACAGAACTAAAAGTCTTAAGGCTGGGTCTCACATAGCGATACACCAGCGATCCCGACAACGATCAGGATCGCTGGTGTATCGCTACATTATCGCTGCTGAGCTGCCAAACAGGCAGCTCAGGCAGCGATCAGTACAAGCGACACTGCGGGTAACGTCGCTTAGTTACCCGCAGTGTACCTTAGATACCAGCGCCCTGATGCAGGGAGCTGGGAACCAAGGTACACGTCGGGTTTCCAGGCGCTGCGCGGTGCCTGGAAACCCGCTGTGTACCTTGGTTACCAGCGGATCGCTGGTCTCCCGCCTGTCACACGCAGCGATGCGTGCCTGTCAGCGGGAAACCGGCGATCAAAAAAAGGTCCTGACATTTCTGACACGACCAGCGACACCCAGCAGGGGCCTGATCGCTGGTACGTGTCAGAAATAGCGAGATCGCTGCTGAGATCGCTGTTTAGCAGCGATCTCGGTAGCGATATCGCTATGTGAGACGGGCCCTTTAAACCTGGGCCTGTCCTTTTGTCCAACACCTATTTGGAATGCTTTCCAATTAGAGAAAGATCTGCAACTGTTTTACCGTAATCTTAGACTTAAGGTTCACTTTGAGAACACTCCTACACGCCTGACCAACACCTTGGGCACAGTTCCTGAATCTAACGTTGGACCACTCCTTAGTATCCACAACATGGGTCTTAGAAATCCCAGCAATTTCATGCCTCCTAAAACCTATCACGCTGTCGAAACTTTTATAGACCTCCTTGATAGAGAGATTAAAAATACCATTCATGACCAGAAATTGGGTCTACTCCCGGTCCGCCATAACTTGACACCAACAGAAAAACAGGCCTTGAAAACCCTCAAGGATAACCCCAATATTGTGATAAAACCAGCAGACAAGGGGGGTGCAATTGTGGTCATGAACAAGAGTCAGTACATCACGGAAATTAAGAGACAACTCTCTGACACTCACACTTACAGGGCAATTCAATCTGACCCCACATTCAACATCCGTAGGAAAATTGATCATATTTTGGAAAAACATCTACAACTCAACACCATAGATTCTAAGACTAAGACATTTCTTACTAACCTACACCCCATTACTCCTGTATTTTACATCCTCCCGAAAATTCACAAGAATCTGCACAATCCACCTGGACGCCCAATTGTGGCCTCCACCGATTCCATCCTCAACCCACTGTCCATTTTCTTAGAAAAACTATTAACACCTTACACTCATTCCACAAGATCATTTATCCTAGATACAGGGGATTTTCTGGACAAAATTCATACTCTAGACTCCGTAGAGCCCTCCAGCATCTTATGTACTCTTGATGTCAACAGCTTATACACTTCCATCACCCATGATCAGGGTATCCAAGCAGTAGCAACAACTCTAGACAATGCCAATCTTGAACCTAATGCACAAGAACTATGCCTTGAACTCTTAAACTTAGTCCTGAGGGATAATTTCTTCAGATTTGAGAATGATTTCTATATACAATTATGCGGGACCGTGATGGGGTCTAATGTAGCTCCGGCTTACGCAAATCTATATATGGACAAATTTGAACAAGATTACATCTATAGTAACCCTTTATTTCAGGAACATGCTCTCATATGGTACCGTTACATAGACGATATCTTCTGTATTTGGCGTGGTGATCCAGACAGCCTCTGCACATTCTTCAATACAATTAATAGTGTCAGAAACGAACTTAAGTTTACTCTCTCCCACAGCACCGAGACCATACATTTCCTTGATACTAGGATCAATAAAGACATACAAGGCAAACTAACCACTGATATCTACACCAAGCCGACGGACTGTAACAACCTTCTTCGATATGACAGCTGTCATCCCAAGCCAACCAAACATTGTCTGCCCCGATCACAGTTTAAAAGGGTTACTAAAATTGTTTCCGATTCCACCACAAGGATAACTAGACTACATGAAATGTCAGAGAAATTTGCATCCAGACATTATCCATCCTCACTTCTATCATCTGAATTGTCCAGAGCTACTATGCCTCCAGAAGACAGCACTAATATTGTCCGACATAAACCTGCCCGCCTCCCGTTCGTACATAACCATCATCCCTCCATACAGAGGATTCACAATCTGATCTATAAACATTGGCCTCTTCTATCTAGGGCTTATCCTAATATCACCACCTTCAGTAATCCACCACTGATGTGTTTAAGAAGGCCCCAGAACATCAAGGATCGCCTTGTTAGAGCCGATATGAGAACAGACTACTCGCCAAGTATACACACATTGTCTGGGGTTAAACGCACTGGCACTTTTCCATGCCTACACTGCATGAGCTGTTCCAACATCATCAAGGGCAACGAGATATCTCACCCACATACAGGGAAATCCTACCCCATCAAGGGTTTCTACACATGCAAAACCAATGTTGTCGTATACATCATAAAATGTCCTTGTGGACTACTGTACGTGGGTGAAACAACCCAATCTATCAGGGATCGTATCTCCAATCATAAATCTACAATCAGATGCGGTAAAACATGGCTACCACTTCCGGCACATTTCAAAGAGGCTAATCATAACATATCCCAATTAAGATTTCAGATTATTGAGAAAGTACCTAGACCTATAAGGGGTGGTAACCATGTATGCCTTCTAAAACAAAGAGAAACATTCTGGATTTACACCCTCGATACTTTACACCCTAAGGGACTCAACCGTGAAATGGACTGGCTAACATGATGTACCTTTCCTTCTTTAGAACCACTGAATAATATCTACCATCATTCTCTAGATTCTCCTGCACTGGCGGTAAGACCTCCTTTTCTCCCTCCCCCCTCCCTTTTTCATTTTGGTCTCCAAATATTTCTTTCTTTCTTTTCCCTGTTGTTTTCCTTTTTGTTTGGACTCCTACCATGTGTTTGATTACAATTAATAACCTTCTTTCCAGTACAAGGACTATTACCTAATATTGATACAGGCCGTGGATTCATCAAGAAGTCATTTGAGACCTTATCGCTTAGATAATTACAGTTAACCTGTTTATTGTTGTATCATGTTTGACCTCTGCAACTTATATGTTTATAATATTAGTCAGATGTCTCTCTAGCAATATTAGATATGAGAATGCCCTTCTGTTACAATTGAATTTATTTTGGGCTAATACCATTGCATATATCTTATATGTTTGTGTACATATTTTTATCTATGCCAGGGTTTTTCTTTGATACATTCTACCACCAAATATCACATCCAATGCCTCTCTCTATATATTTCTCTATATATATACACACTGTGATTCACTACAAACATACATCTGACGTTCAATGGGGTCACATCGCCGCAGTAATTAATGAATCAACACTCCACATAGACTCCAGCAGCTCCCTATTCAGCTGCTTCTGGAGTTTAAGTCCCAGATCAGACTCAGTACGCAGGCGCCGACTCAGTGTTTTTATTTCCGGTCACATGACCGACCGGCACTCACATATGAGCATCGGACGTCTCAGACCCCTCACACTGCCTCAGACCAGATAAGGAACTGTCTGCTGCTCCCACTGAACCACCAACGCTTGTAAGTAACCTGTTAAGCACCAGCGCTTAACCCCTCACTTAACTCCCCATGTCCTGATCATCGCCTGTTTTTTTTCCTTTCTTTAGCTCCAAGCGCACTGAACCACCAATGCTTGTGAGTACTTAAGCAGCACCAATGGTTAATAAAACCCCCCTTTTTGTCATACAACTGATACTTCCTCCTTTGCCATACAACTGGTACTCTAGCCTATATTATTATTTTTTCCCTTTTCAGCCCTAAGCATACTGAATCACCTATGCTAGTAAGTATATGAGTTTCACTGACATAATCTCTATTCACTGTGTCACACACAAACTGCTTCTCCTCATTTTCCAGCCCCAAGCAAATAGCAGGACAGCGTTTCCCTGCTTTAGATCTCAAAGCCAGGACCTCCCGTGGATCCCTAAGGGTGTGATACACAGGACCTATCGGGTATCAATATTTATTTTCATACACTCACTACCTCCCTTGTTACCGTTCCACACCTCTACTTTATTTGATAGACATGTTACTGAACATGGCACTAGGGTGCAATGACATGTTCACCCTTAAATCAATGTGACTTAATCTGTTTTTTCACAAATTCCCATGTATATTAATCATACATTTCTTTCATCTTCATATGCAGGACATACCGCATGCTATGGTAATTGAAAAAATAGCACTTGTTATATGATCACTGATACGCCTATATCCAAAGGGTATGTTCCTACATATATTACCATTATTGTGCCATTATTGTACTATGAACCTCCTATATATCTCTATTTGGTGACCTCCTTTTTGTTGGCATTATACGTATGTTTTCTCTGTTCTCTTTGTTTTTTAAAAATCCTGGGCAGTTTTCCGTTCCCATTGTATCTAGCAATAATTTAACATGATGCATTTCCCATGGATGTTATATTCTACTTATATTCTACTTGTGTAAATACTGTAAATACTGTAATATAATGTATATTATTTTCTCTGTCTTTTTCAGCGACTTTTTGATAAAGGCCACTGCGTTGGCCGAAACGTTAGTCAGTCGTCCTCAAAAAAATCCTTTTTTTGTTTATATCAAGTGCCTAAATAAAAATTTCAATTAAGCATGAGATACGCCTTTAAACGTGTGCAGTGATTCTATTTATATTCTGGACTCTGGGATATCAAAATCCCTTTTCACTTGCACCGTGTCTATACACTATCAGTTGAGTGCTAGCCATTTTCTCTTCATGCGCCTAAGTTCACTCAGACTGGACATTGCTCGCGGACCAATCCAGAGCTGGCATGGGACCAGAGGAGCTGACAATCAACCATCAATGAGAGGTCGCCACCTCACAAGTATGCTCTGTAGAGCGAATCCTGGACTTAGGCTCAGGAATTACTGCTCGCCTCTGACTATTGTTAGTTACCATAGCTGAACCTGGAGAGGCAGCGGTAACAGCACGCACATCCCGAGTCTAAGCAAGACACTGAGATCGTCATCTTTGCTGAGCAGCATTTATTGTGTTCGAGACTGAAGGTGAGACCGCAGGAGAAGATAAGGCTTGGGATCCATCCTGCGCAGAGGGAGAATCCGGGCACCTAACATTACCCCACCCTAGCGCCCCCCTCCCTGCGAGCCTCGCCACGCTCTAAGGCCACAATAATCTGGGGGGCACGAATGTGCTCTACCGGCTCCCAGTTCCTATCCTTCGGACCATGACCCTTCCAATGGACCAAAATTAATTTTTTGCCTCGCACCACCTTGGCACCGATAACAGTGTTCACCTCAAAATTGTCCGAAGATGTACCCGAAGTCCCAGCTCAAGGATGTGGAAAGCACCTAAATAGTGAGGAGCAAATTTAGTGGACCCTCCATGAAACTTGATATTATGGGCAGAGAGCCACACTAAATCGCCGGGCACTAAGACAGGAGCAGGGCGACGATGTGCGTCAGCCAAAACTTTCATTCTCTCCTTAGAGGCCTTAATAGCATCCTGTGTGCAGTCCCAGATGTCATGAGCCTCCTCAGCCCAGTCCACCACCTTGGAGTCGGTAGAAGAGACGGCCATGGGCATGGGGACGCGCGGATGCTGACCGTAGTTGAGTGGAAACAGCATCTGCCCTGTAGAATCGGAGAGGGTGTTATTAAGAGCAAACTCCGTGTAAGGTAGTAACAATGCCCAGTCGTCATGAGTGGTAGAAACAAAGTTTTGCAAGTATGTGACCAGCATCTTATTGGCCCTCTCTACCAAGCTGTTTGTCTCGGGATGATATGCAGAGGAGAGATCAAGCTCAATACAACCGACAGAGCTCTCTCTAAAACCAAGAAGCGAACTAAGGACCCCAGTCACTGACTATTTTGTCAGGCATCCCGTGAAGATGAAATATGTGCTTCACAAAAAGCACGGCCAAAGCTCGTGCCGACGGTACGCGTGGAAGAGGGACCAGATGTACCATCTTGGAGAAATGGTCGGTGACTACCCAAAAGACAGTATTGTTGCGGGATTTGGGAAAGCTCACAATGAAGTCCATCCCAACCATCTCCCAGGGCTTATCTGCCACTGGCAAGGGATGAAGCAAACCTGCGGGTCTCAACCGGGAGGGCCGATTCTTTGCACAGGAGAAACATGCTTGAACGTAGTACCTAACGTCACTCGCCATTCGCTGCCATCAATAAGACCTTGCCAGAAGTTCTGTAGTCCTTTAGGTCCTGAAGTGCCCACCCACCTTGGACATGTGTGCCCAAGAGAGGACCTCCTGCTGCAGGTTAGATGGTACTACAGTTATGTCCGAAGGCACCTGCTCTAGCGAAACTTGAGCCACTATCCACAAACTCTCCGAAAGGACAAATAGCCATGGCTCATCCGCCTCCTCGGAAGAGACTACAGAATGGGATAAGGAGTCAACCCATAAATTCTTCTCCCCTGAGAGGAAATGAATGCAAAATTTAAATTGAGTGAAGAATAAAGACCACCTGGCCTGAAGGAAATTTAGCCGTTTTGCTGTCTGCAAATAAAGCAGATTCTTATGGTCCGTGAACACCTGGAAGGGATGCTTAGACCCCTGCAGGAGATATTTCCATTCAGAGAAAGTCAACTTGATGGCCAGTAACTCCCTGTCTCTGATAGAATAATTCCTCTCTGTTGGTGAGAAGGACTTAGAGAAGAAGAAGCAGGGCTGTTTCCGACCATGCGCATCCTTCTGGTATAACACAGCTCCCGCACAGACGGAATAGGAATCCACTTCCAGGATGAAGGGCTTATCCACATATGGCTGATGTAACACAAGAGCCCTTGCGAAGTGGGACTTCAAGGAGACAAAAGCCTTAGACACCTCCTTAGACCATAATTTAGGATTGGCACCCTTCTTGGTGAGAGCTACCAAGGGAGCCGCCAGAGTAGAGAAGTGGGGAAAGAACTGGCGGTAGTAGTTAATAAATCCCATAAAGCGCTGTACCAATTTAAGGGAATGTGGCTCCTGCCAGTTCAATACCGATTCCACTTTGACACGATTCATAGCCAAACCCTTGGAAGAGATGATATACCCAAGGAATGGTAGGGACTCCTGCTCAAAGACACACTTCTCAAGTTTGGCATAGAGAGAGTTGGCACGCAAGAGTTCAAAAACTCTGGCAACATCTCTATGGTGTGTATTCAGATTGGGAGAAAAAAACAAAATGTCATCCAAGTAGACAACTACAGAGGTGGACAACATCTCCCGAAAGATGTCATTGACGAAATCCTGGAAAACAGCGGGGGCATTATAGAGGCCAAATGGCATTACCAAATATTCATAATGCCTGTCCCTGGTATTAAATGTAATCTTCCATTCGCCACCCTCTCGGATACGTATTAGATTATTGGTGCCATGCAGATCTAATTTAGTGAATATCTTAGCACCCCAGAGCTTGTCAAACAGCTCAGAGATAAGTGGCAAAGGATATTTATTTTTTACTGTGATGGCAATAAGACCCCTATAATCTCTATAATCTATGCAAGGATGAAGTTCCCCATTCTTCTTTTGGACAAAGAAGAACCCGGCCCCAGCTGGAGATACAAACTTCTTAATAAAACCCCTCACTAGATTTTCCTTTATATATTCTGACATAGCCTCAGTCTCTGGAAGAGACAAAGGATAAACACGCCCACGAGAGGCTCTTCTCCTGGTATGAGAGCTATCGGGCAATCATAAGGACGATGGGGAGGAAGAGTCTCTGCGGCTTTTTGGAGAACACGTCCACATACTGCCCGTAGTGTTTGCGTAGTGAGGTTAGATCTGCAGGAACCTTGGATAACCCAACCAGAACTTGGGCCTTGAGACACTGTCCCTCTGTAGTGTGAATATAAAAATGACTATTTTGAGTCCATATTAAAATATACAGAATGCATTCAGACCATTATATAGCTGCTTTTCTGGCCAAACATTTACAGATAGACAGACAATGCTCACAGTGACACAATCTTGAGAACTGTTTGTTTATTACCTGAAACCCTTTCACTTCACAAACAGTTCTAAAGGGTATGTCACACTAAACGAGATCGCAAACGAGATCACTAAGACGTCACTATTTTGCGATCTCGTTAGCGACCTCGTTGTGTGTGGCATGTAGCAACGATTTGGCCCCTGCTGTGATGTCGCTGATCGCTCACTAGCGTTCTGGACCGTTTTTTGATCGTTGGTGTCCCGCTGGTGAGCCTATATCGCTGTGTTTGGCACCTTTTGCGAACGACGAGCGACCTCGTTTGTGACGCATATGATGTTTAGCGTCACGGAATGGACCGCAATATCTGTAAGTTCTCTTTTGCGTCACAGAGAGGATCGCAGAAGTTGCAAAGCAGGCTAGCAGGACGCAGAGAGCAGGAGCGATGCTGGAAATTCCTATGAATCAGAAGCGCTCAGTACATGCTAATGACAGATCCTAACGACCGCCAAAGTCGTTAAAGAGATCGCTGACCGCTGATGAGTTGTTAATGAGATCTCCTGTTTGGCAGCTACTAGCGACCTAAAAGAGATCACACCAACGATCTCATTAGCTTGCGTCGTTATTGAGATCGCTAACCAGATCGCTAAGTGTGGCAGTACCTTAAGTTTCTATATGTTTGACAATGCTCATAGTGAAACAATCTTGAGAACTATTTATTACCTGCAACCTTTTCACCTCGCAAGCAGTTCTAAGTTTCTATATGTTTGTTGTTTGTTATTGTAAAACATTAAGTTTTACTTAACCTCTGTCTGTGGTAGTTTTAGCTAAATCCATGTGGGCTTTTCTCATCGTTTGATGTTCGCCTGGTAGCTCGGTTCATCCTACCTTGAAAGCTGGCAACTTCAAGGGCAGGGTGAAACTAGAGTTACACATAGTGTAAATCACTATATAAGGCCAGAGAAATGTCAATAAGACAGAAGCAAAAACTGGGGTACCTGTACATACATGTACAGTGTGGTGATACCTGCATAATTGGGGACGACCGTGCAGTGTTGTGAATCTCCCAGGGGTTCTCTGTCTTGGTGTTGCTTCTCTGATATTCCAGACGAAAGATGTTTAAAAGCCTCTTGGTGATGATGTAAGTATACTGTATGTAGTTAATCTTTATATATACTTAATCATTATATGTATTTAATCTTTATGTGTACTTAACCTTTGTATCTTAAAATATACAAAAGTGTACGCAATCATAATATTCAATCATACTATTCCTTTAATTTTGTACTTTGAATTAAAATTGCATTGTATCTCAAATAGTAGCCTTCTTTAAAGCCGTATCCGAACCTTAGTGTTAAAAACTTGGCAGTACACCCTCGCAAGACCTACCCCATCACCGTATATTCCCAAAAGCCCAATCAATATGAGGAGAATGGTGCCACAACCAGGGCATTCCCAGCAATACCTCATCAATACCCTCAGGAACGACTAGCAAAGAGGTTATCTCCTGGCATTTTGGAGAAAATTCAAGGGTTAGTGGGATGGTCTGATGGGTAATTAGAGTAGGTAACGCAGAGCCATTAACCACTCGGATGGTGATGTGCTTAGAAAGCATTAAAAGAGGTATTGAGTGCCGTTGGGCAAAGCAGGAGGACACAAAATTACCCTCTGCTCTGGAATCAACGCAAGCCTCAACAGGGAGAGATGTTGACCAAAAGGTCAGTGTCACCCTAAACATTAGTTTGGAGGATGCCTCTGATGAATCTGGAGCGCCCCCTCCAATAGCCACTATAGATGGATGTTCTCCCTGATGCTTGGGTCACCTATTGGTAAAATGACCAGTCTGCCCACAACCCCAGCAAGCTGGAGGAGAGCGTACAGGATGTGTTATTGTCTCCGGCTGATGACCCACCAGAGACTACCTCGGTACGTTAGTCCGAGTTGGAGACCCCAAAGGATTGGTAAAATTTGGTGCCTTCTGATTTCTTTGCCTACACTGGGCTCGTTCCAACCTTCGTTCGGCATACAGAAGATCTATACGAGTGGATATACATATTAAATCCTCCAGTGTAGTTGGTATCTCCCTAGTGGCCAAAGCATCCTTAAAGTGGTCAGCAAGGCCTCTCCAAAATACCGCAAACAAGACCTTATCTGGCCAGTCCATCTCGGAAAGCTAACATCCAAAACTGAATAGCAAACTGGATGGTCTGAATAGAACCCGGAGTTGAAGTGTGGCGTCATGGATAACCTGGGGCCCTAGAAAGACCTGTTTCAAAGCGCTCAAAAAACAAGAGGGGCTCCTAACCGCCAGGTCCTTACGTTCCCATAACGGCGTAGCCGACTCCAACGCCATCAAAAGAGACACCACAAAACCCACGTTGGCCCGTTCAGATGAGAAACGTGAACTCAGTAGCTCCTACTGGATCGAGCACAGGGTCATGAATCCCCTGCAAGCCTTACTATCCCCACAGAATTTGTTGGGGAGCGGAAATTGTGGAATGAGAGGAACAGGAGTTGCAGTTGAAACCCTGGTAGCGGTTTCACTGGCTGCCTGTGCCACTACTGCGGATTGATCCACAGCTGAGATTGCGCGCTCTAACGCTGACAACCTGCTCTCCAGCTGCTGGACATTCAGCGGTAACTGCTGCTCGTCCGCCATTGCTAGCCAGACTTTGGCGCTAGGACACTGTTAGGGTTTGTGGATCGCACCAAATATAAAATATGATAAGGTGCGATCGCAATCTGGGGTCCACTGTGCGATGATGGAGAAACCGCAGCTAGTAAATAGTGTTGAGCATTCCGATACAGCAAATATCGTGTATCGGCCGATCTTCGCGGTATCGGAATTCCGATTCTGAGTTCCGATATTTTTTGCATATCGGATACCGGAATCTGAATTTTCCTGTAAAGTATATGCAGTAAACCCCCGAATGAATCATCTCTTCTCCCAGCTGACAGGAGAGGAAGTGATTAGTGTGGAAAGTTTAATTGATTGCTTCCCACTTTCGCTTCAGGTCAGCCGGGGACACCACACAGCATCAGTGACGTCAGAGGGAATCCAGGCTGACCTGAAGTGAAAGTGGGAAGCAATCAATGTAGCTTACCACAGCAATCAGATCCTCTCCTGTCGCCGGGCTTAGGAACTCATTCATTCGGGAGCTTACAGCTGAGCAGGCAGCATT
>VIAB01030731.1:8806-21646 GCA_009801035.1 Oophaga pumilio
AAAAATATTAACATAGAAGAGTACAACATGACAACTTAAACAGCAGGCATAAGCCATTAGGTTAAAATGGTGGGTGCTGTGTCCCCCAATGAGTGGCTCGGAGAAAAGGATTTTATGGTGAGTACACAAAAAAAATCCCTTTTTTTTCTCCTTCGCCTCATTTGGGGACACAGGACCATGGGACGTCCCAAAGCAGTCCCTGGGTGGGAAAACAACATAAAAGATTAGGCTTCACGTAACAACTGCCTAGATGTGCGCCACCACGGCTTGCAGAATTCTTCTGCCCAGAGAGTGAATAGTATAATGCTTCGAGAAAGTATGTAGACTGGACCAAGTTGCAGCCTTACAAACCTGTTCCGCCGACGCTTAATGCCAAATGGCCCAAGAAGCCCCTACCGCCCGAGTGGCGTGTGCTCTGATCCCACTGGGATAGGCTGACCTCTGTCACTGTATGATTCCTGGATGGTGGAGCGAATCCATGTGGCTATCGTGGCTTGTGAAGCCCTTCCTATGACCTTCCGGGACAACGAACAGAGCATCCGTCCTTCTGAAGGACGCTGTCCTCGAGACATACCTTCTCAGAGCTCTGACGAGGTCCAGTGTGTGGAGAGCTCTTTCCATCCTGTGAACAGGACCCGGACAAAATGAAGGGAGAACAATGTCCTCGTTAAGATGGAAGGAGGACATGACCTTTGGCAAAAAGGACGGGTACGGCCTGAGGACAACCTTGTCCTGATGAATATTAAGGAAAGGTGCCCGACAGGAGAGAGCGGCTAGTTCCGAAACTCGTCTGATAGACGTAATCGCAACAAGGAACGCGACCTTCCAGGACAGAAAAACCAACGAAATGTCCTGAAGCGGTTCAAAGGGGGGTTCCTGTAGGGCGCTCAGAACCAAGTTAAGGTCCCAAGTCTCTAAAGGCATGCGAAAGGGAGGTGCCACATGTGAAACCCCTTGCATGAAAGTCTTCACTTGAAGTCTTGTTGCGATCCTTTTTTGAAATAAAACAGATAGGGTGGAGATTTGGCCCTTCAGAGAGCTGAGTACCAGGCCCAAGTTCAGACTAGCCTGTAGGAACTCCAAAATGGTGGGAAAGGAGAATACAAGAGGTGGAAGGCCACGATCCTTGCACCAAGCAAAAAAATGTCTTCCAGGTACGGTGATAAATGTGTACTGACTGGGTTTACACTCACTAATCATTGTGGAAGCGACCTGTTGAGAAAACCCAGCCTGAGTCAAAATTCAGGATTCAGCGACCACGTAAATCGGACCCTGGGAATGCAGATCTGGATGATCCGGCAGCCTCCAGGGTACGTCGGCAACGAGGTGTACCAACTCTGCTAACCACGCCCAGCGAGGCCAGTCCGGAGCTACCAGGATCACTGGGACTCCTTCCACCTTGACCTTCCTGATGACCTTCAGAAGTAAGGGTAGCGGGGGGAAAAATGTACGGAAAATGAAAGTGGCACCAAGGAAGAACCAGAACATCCACTCCGATTACTCTTGGATCTCGAGACAATAAACTGGGGAACTTTGGCATTCAGTCTGGATTCCATCAGATCCACATCGGGAGTCCCCCAGCGAAGACAGATCTGGTTGAAAACTTCCGGATAAAGCTTCCACTCCCCCGAGTCGAGCCCCTGACGGCTGAGGAAATCTGCCATCTAGTTTTCTACGCCTGGAATGTGCATCACTGAGATTAATGAGTGGTTCTTCTCTTCCCAACGGAGAATGTGAGTTACCACAGACATGGCTGCCCTGCTGCGGGTACCCCCTTGATGATTGATGTATGCCACAGCCGTGGCGTTGTCCGATTGAATTCGGATGGGGTGACCCGCTAGAAGATGATGGAACTGCTGCAGGGCCAGCCGTATCGCACGGATCTCCAGAACATTGATTGGGAGCCTTGATACTCGGATTAACCAGCGACCATGAGCCATGTGGTGACGAAAGACTGCTCCCCAGCCCAAAAGACTGGCATTGGTAGTCACAACTAGCCATTGAACTGGGAGAAAAGACTTCCCGTGATTGAGGGAAGAGCTCAATGTCCACCATCTGAGAGCCTGCCTGATCCTCAGGGATAAATGGCACCTGCGGTTGAGGGAGAACGGGTTTCTGTCCCAAGCCGCCAGAAGAGCATGCTGCAGGGGACAAAGGTGTAGCTGCGCAAAAGGGACCGCTTCCATTGCAGCCACCATCTTCCCCAGTACCCTCATGGCAAACCGGATGGAATGAGGGATAAGCCTACAGCCTACAATGATCCTCAGTCTGCTGAACCATCGCACGACCAGCTCTACCCTTTCCTAGTGTATCCTCACCCATCCCTGTAGACTGTGAGCCCTCGCGGGCAGGGTCCTCTCTCCTTCTGTACTTGTGTGTCCCTTGTCTAGCACACGTTTATTGTACCTGTCTATATTTTCCCTTTTCATATGTAAAGCGCCATGGAATAAATGGCGCTATATAAATGTGTAATAATAATAATAATGAATGACAAAGCGCACGGGCTCCTTGTTGAAGGGCTAGGACTTTGTCTCGAGGAACAATTACCAACCCTCGAGAGGTGTCCAGGGTCATCCCTAAAAAAAGATATATGCTGGGCTGGGACGGGGGAGGATTTGCTGAAGTTTATCAGCCAGCCCAGGCGAGAAAGAGTATTGCAAGTGACGTGGACGGACTCCGCGCAGTCGTGGAAAGTCGGGCCTTTGACCAAAAGATCGCCCAGATGGGGCAGAACGACTACGCCCCAAGAGTGCAAGATGGACATAACATCCGCCATGACCTTTGTGAACACACTGGGAGCCGTCGCGAGGCCGAAGGGTAGGGCCGTGAATTGAAAATGGGGGTCTTGAATGGCGAATCGCAGGAATGTCTGGTGGGAAGGAAAAATCCGGGATATGCAGGTAAGCATCTCGGATGTCGATGAATGCCAAGAATTCCCCTTCTTCCATAGAAGTGATAACTGAACGCAAAGATTCCATGCGGAAATGACGGACCTTGACGTACCTGTTTAGAAGTTTGAGGTCTAGTATGGGTCTCACCTTTCCGTCCTTCTTTGGGACAACGAAAAGGTTTGAGTAGAAACCCTGAAACCTTTCGCTTTCTGAGACGGGGACAATGACGCCGGCGCAACACAATGCGTCTATGGCTCGAGAAAAAGCCATTGCCCTTGCCTCTGATGATGGAGGACAAGAAAGGAAGAAACGTGTTGGGGGGGCGCGTAGCAACATCGATCTTGTATCCGGACAACACCAAGTCTCTGACCCATTTGTCGTGGACGACAGAAAGCTAGGCCTGACTAAATAGAAGTAGGCAGCCGCCTACCCTGCTGGTGTCGACCGGATAAAGCCAGGAGTCATTGGGCGGAAAATCTTTGAGACCCAGGTCCCCTAGATATAGACTGTTTGGGTTGTGATTTCCACTCCTGGTTGGGCCTATAGGAGACCTGGGATCTTCTGTCCCTGCGTGGAGAGCGCCCTGACCCAGAAGAAGTGGTGGTAGTGGACCAACCTGGATTTGAGTGAAAGGATCGGAAATGGAATTGTTGTTGTCTGCGAAAAGGACGCTTAAGTCTCTGTTGGGGAAGAAATTTGCTCTTCCCGTAGCATTGGAAATAAGCTGGATCAGCTCTTCCCGTAGCATCGGAAATAAGCTGATCCAGCTTTTCTTCAAATAAGCGGCCACTCTGATAAGGCAGAGATGTTAGAGACTTTTTTGACGCAGAGTTCGCTTTCCACTCTCTGAGCCATAATGCTCTTCTGATTGTGATGGCATTAGCTGCTGACAATAATTATAATCTCCTGCCCGAGAAATTTGGCTGGCAAGGTGCGCTGCCTTTGGGGGAAGATTACTGCTCTGAATGGACTAAGCTAAGGTCTCCGACCAGAAGACCATTGCCTTAGCTACCCAGGCTGCAGCGAAGGATGGATAGAGAGCCGAACCTGAGGCCTCAAATACCGAGCGAGCCAAATTTTCTATCTAGCGGTCCTTGGGATTTTTAATGGATGACCCATCCAGCACGGACAGAAGAGTTTTGGATGCCAGGCGAGATACGAGGGGGTGTACGACCGGAGATTCAGCCCAATCTTTCCTTAGCTCAGCTGAGAAAGGATACTTGGCCTCAAGCGGTTTTTGTCCTGTGAAGCATTTATCCAGCCGCTCCCTGTGCCGACTATGGCCCGAAACTCAGGGTGAATGGTAAATGCTTAATGAGGGCGTTTAGACCTCTTAAAAGACACGGCATGATCCGTAACGGAACTGGAATCTTCCTCAACCTTTAGAGTCTGGTTGACAGCTTCAATCAGCGAATCCAACTTTTTCTGAAAATCTGACGAATTCGGATCCAAGGAACTGTCTGAATCATGCTCAGAATCGTGTTCGCTACTGACCTCGGGAGAGGGAGAGTGAGAAATGGAGCTTTCGGTCGATAGGGCATGTGTTTGCTCGGGAGACGTGCTACAGATCCGTTTCCTAGACGCCTGTAGGCTTCTAGAGTGCTTCCGGCCCCTGCTAGCCGACTGCTCCTGTCTTTGGGAGGATCCATCTACATCGGTCCTGCTAACGCTCCAGTCCCCAGAAGGATCACGGAGGGATTCAATCGCTTTGGCCAGAGAAACCATGGATTGTGACAGTGACGAAGCCCACTCTGGGGGACTAAGTACACTGGGCTCGGTGGCGGTGGAGGACTCCTGAGCGCATTTGGGGTCACAGGCTTGACAGGGCGGTGAACTCTGAGCCTTAGGAAACGCAGACTGATAGGAGGTGCATGAAGTGAAGAAGGCTGCAATAGCCTTGTTAGACTTTTAGATGCTTTAGGCTGGGACATTGCACCCTTCTATGTGTCCCCTTTAAAAACTTAGGGAATTCCTGCAGTGAAAGGGATACAACAGGGAGGAGTAGGGTGGTCTAGAGCATCGCTCCCTTACCCAGATCCTGTGTCCCCAGGTCCTTCTGTGTGGCACTTAAGCTGCTGAGCCTCCCCAGAGAGCACTGACGCCTGCCGTGAGATTATCCCGACAAATTGCCTCAGGGACCGCTGTCGGATGTCAGTGTGTGTTCGGAGGGTCTGTGGGAGGAGGGGAGATGGCTGCCGAGTTTAGGAGAGGCGCTTCTCGTCCTGTACGAGAAGGCCCGGAAAAGTGGGCGGAGCCACTGGAACGCGTCATAGTGAGGGCTTGGCGCCGGAAGAACCGCCACCGCTGCCAGAATGAGCCCTACTATGCTCGTGCCATCCCAGACCGCCTGCCCAGAGCCCTCCAGCCCCGGCACTTACCCGGAGAAGCTGCCGGGCGGCAGGTAAGCCAGCGATATGCGGCGGGTACGGGTCCTCCTGCTGCCGCTGCTGGTCATGGACGGTGCAGGGATGAAGGGATAACCCTTAATCCACCATCCCTTTAATAGGGAGGTGGAAAGGGACTGTCCGCCTCCTTGCACAATCCACTTTAACAGTGGTGGTGCAATGGGAGCTGCACGGACGCCAAAAAAGGAGCCTCTGTACGTCTTAAAAGGATCCGTCGCCCCTTTGTCCGATGGAAAAAGTAAAAATCAAAAGTAATGGGTTAAAAATAAAAAAGAGCTTTTGGTCTGAAGACCAGACCTGTGTGCCGCCTACGGACACTAAGCAAGAACTGGTTCTCTCGAAGCCAGCATGATGTTGTATACTGCAGAGGAATGGCAGCAGTATAACACCCATGGTCCTGTGTCCCCAATGAGGCAAAGGAGAATTAGTTTTTATTGTATAAAAGCGCCAAAACATCAAAAAGGTATAAATGAGGTATTGCTGTAATCGTACTGACCCGAAGAATAAAACTACGTTATCACTTTTACCACACGTGGAACGGTATAAACCCCCCAAAAAAGAAATTCATGAATTGTAGGTTTTTGCTCATTCTGTCTCCCAAAAATCGGAATAGAAAGCGATCAAAAATTATCATATGCCCGAAAATGGTACCAATAAAAAATGTCAGCTCGTCACACAAAAAACAAGACCACACGTGACTCTGGGCCAAAATATGGAAAAAATTATAGCTCTCAAAATGTAGTGATGCAAAAACTTTTTGCAATAAAAAGCGTAAAAACATAAAAACATTAGTATTCAACCTGGACGGTGCCAAGATGCGACCGTCCACGCTGAGAACCACTGGTGAATGAGCAGCGTCAGTAACTGGGGGTGACATCATAGAGGCTACCTCCGGTCACGGGGCTCCGTTCCCAGCCGAGCTGAGCTGCGATGAGATCTGGTGAGATCCCTGTTAGCATCGTGAGCGCTCACGGGGCTAGTGGGGATCTCGAAGTCTCCGCAGTTACATCCGGTCACTGGGTTCCGTTCCCAGCTGAGCTGAACAGGGGCTCTCCAAACGTGACATGACGCCTGCAGACCATTCCATCAAAAGTCTACATTCCAAAACGTCACTACTTCCCTTCTGAGATCTGCCATGTGCCCAAACAGTGGTTTGGGGGTACCAGCTTACTCAGGACAAATTGGACAACAACTTTTGGGGTCCAATTTCTCCTATTACCCTTGGGAAAATAAAAAAAAATTGGATTTGAATTAATTTTTTGTTAATTTTTCCAAAAATTCCTGTGACGCACCAGAAGGGTTAATAAACTTATTGAATGTGATTTTGAGCATCTTCAGGGGTGCAGTTTTTAGAATGGTGTCACTTTTTGATATAATCTATCATATATACCCTTCAAAGTGACTTCAAATGTGATGTGGTCCCTAAAAAAAAATGGTGTTGTAAAAATGAGAAATCGCTGGTCAAATTTTTAACCCTTATAACTTCCTAACAAAAAAAAAAATTGGTTCCAAAATTGTGCTGATGTAAAGTAGACATGTGGGAAATGTTACTTATTAAGTATTTTATGTTATCCCTGTAATTTAAGGCCATGAAAATTCAAAGTTGTAAAATTGCGAAATTTTCAACATTTTCGCTAAATTTCCATTTTTTTCACAAATAAACGCAAGTTATATCAAAGAAATTTTACCACTATTATGAAGTACAATATGTCACGAGAAAAAACTATTTCAGAATCACCAGGATCCATGGTAGTGTTCCAGAGTTTTTACTTCATAAAGGGACAGTGGTCAGAATTGTAAAAATTTGCCTGGTCATTAACTTGCAAACCACCCTCGGGGTAAAGGGGTTAAATAAGCAGTTAAAAGTGGGTTATGTAAAAAAAAAAATGTGTATTAATACCCACGATACTCTAGACCATCAGTTTATAATTGGCACATATGCTAAATATATTTTAAACACCTTGATATTGTTTTTATTTTGATATCACAATCTATATTAAAAAAAAATAAAATACACAGAAATTTTGCAATTTGACGCTGCCCACAAGGCCTAATATTAGATTTCTACTTCCTATTGGACACATGAACATTAGCAGCAATAGACTAACTCAGACCTTACTACTAGATGAGCTGTGATGCCACTACTGTGAATGGTAGATCCCTTGTATATAGGAATGTTTTGATTCTTTTTTTTAATTTAAACCATGTCTTTTCTTTTATTCCCAAAATTTACACCAACCCTTTCCTCCTTCACCTCCAATGTCTCCAGCATTATCCAGACCCACAATGTACCAAATGTACAGTATTATATTTGCTCACAAATAATGAAAAGAAAAATTGGTTTAAGACCAAAATCAGCTATTATTTTTGGGATTTCCCTGCTACCCTCCCCTCTCCTCGGCGAAGCCTTTCCTTTTTATGATACGTATATTTTCTTGTACAGCCATGCATAGGGAGGAATACGTGCTTTCCTCTGACCAGTGTATCAGTAACAGATTTTCAACTTTTTTTTATGCTTATTAGGATGTCATGATGGACATTTACAGGAGTATTGGAGAACCTGACAGCTTGTACGGATGTGGTGGGGGAAAAATGCTTCACCCCCTTGCAAGGTCAGACAAACATCTATTCTAAAATTTTTACTTATAGGAGTTTAAAGGGAACCCGTCACCAGGTTTTTCCCATATAAAGTACGGCCACAACTATTAGGGCCTCTTGTACATCATACAAGAATGTGGGGTCCGATGGGCGTCTCTGGTCTTGATCCGGAGCCTCCTCTCTTTTTGCGATCTCTGTTCTCCTTCTCTCCTTCGTGTGGATGATGTGTTCTATGTCATCCACACAGTGTCCTCCATCGCGCTCCTTTTCTCTGCCATACTGATTGCAGAACAAAGTAGGAAAAGTCAAGAGCGCTGATGACCTGGAAGTAAAGCTGGAGCATGCGCATTACAGTACATTGCTCTGCCCTTGGAATGGCAGAGAGAAGGGCTCCTGCGCAGGAGCAAGATGGAGGACACCGTGTGGATGACATAGGACACGTCATCCACATGAAGGTGGGAAGGCGAACAACAAATGCAATTAGAGACCAGGCACCGGATCAAGAGCAGAGACGCTTACCGGACCGCGGTGTGTGCGAGTATAATAAAAACTATTTTTGGGATCTGCAGACTGGATTGGGAACTTTTTTTTTTACACCATCCCAGAATGCTGTAAAAGAGGCCCTAATGGTGGTGGTGATACTTTTATATGGGAAAAACCTGATGCCGGGCTCCCTGTAAGCCCAAGATTAAAAATCAATAAAATAACAAACATGCTTATGTCTTCGCATCAGAATCCGAACATATGAACATGAATCCATGTGGGGTAAAGCCTTGGTTACCTATGACCTGGAAACCAATCTGACTCCAGCGACTCGGCAGGCCGGCATCATGCAGGTATTTTAATTACTCCTGGGTACTGCATAAAATACAAAAAAAAATCTAGTTTATTTTCCTTTCATGAGTCATCACTAGAACTACAATTCTACATCACTTCAAAGTCCCCAGCGGGGGTTGGGGAGTAGGTTGGTGGAAGAGATGGAGCTGGTCTGCCAGGGACTTTGCAGTGATGTAGAATTGTACTTCTAATGATGACTCATGCAGGGAAAAGAGACTTCCTGTCTCTACATAGAGCTTAGAAGTATTCTACTAGTCAGTTTTTAATCATAGACCTAATGGAAAAGAAATGGATTGACTGGGTAGAAAGGCTTGTAAGTACACAATGCTGTATAATATGATGAGTGCAATGTATTAAGAGGATGATCATTTTGATAGGAGGAGGGCTTCTTTAAGTTTGTGGCTTCCATTACTTTTTTTTTTCTGTGGTAACATTGTTTCTATGTACATTTCCTTTTAGGCCTTACAAAATTTTGGCTTGAGCCACATGCTGTCCACTTACCTGCGGGGTCTTGAGCATGAGAATCCAGAGTGGTCTTCAGAGCTGCAGGAGATCCACTTTCAGGCAGCGTGGAGGAATAAGCAGTGGGATCAGAGTCCATCCTATAAGTAATGGTGGAATTGTGTTATTTTGTATCTATACAGAATGTCTACAATTACCGTATTTATCGCTTTTATCCTCTTCCTTTTTATTTCAGAAATGACAGTGCAGGACCTGACCATCACGAATCTCTGTATTGTGCTATTCAGTCCCTAAGAGACAAAGAATTCCCTACCTTTCAGGACCACATTAAATTTGCCAGGTATTTTTGCTCAGGATTTGCTCTTATTGTCCTTATGGCTTTTGTACAGTATAGAATTCTTCTATTAACCCCATCACGGCCTTGGACGTATACATACTTTCAGGTCGGTAGGTACTTACCAATCTTGATAATATGAATACGTCCAGGAGATTTTGGACTCACAGGAGCTGGACGCGCGCGATCAACGCCGGGTATTCAGCAATTCTGACAGCAGACAGCCACACTCGCTGCCAGGAGCAGTGCCCACATATCGATCGCAGCATTTAGAAGGCACGGAGAGAGGGAGCCCCCTCTGCCCTGCGATCGGCGCCCCGCGTTGTCATTGCAAGTAGGCGATCGTGGCCATGGTGATCCGATGTCATCCTGACAACATCCAGGTCACCAGGCTCTAGCAAGTTAGTTAGATCATGATCAGTGTATGACTTAACTTGTGTCAGTGCGGCACTGACTCCTACAAAGCATAGCCAAACTCCACTCCTGCATTGCTATGCTTTATAGCTCCAATCTGACTGCAAAATGTGAACGTCCCGTACTGGGACTAAGTAAAAAAGTTAAAATAAAGTTGTGAAGATATTTTTTTTTAAATCACAAAATGATAATACGTATAGTACCCATAAATAAACATTGCCGCAACCGTAACGACCCGTCCTATAAAACATGATAAACAATGGGAGATGGGAAAGGGAGATTGCAGCAAAGTCCTGCTGTACACACACTGCAGAGACCGGGATCTGGCTGGAGAAATCTACAAGAAGAAGAAATCCAGCATGTTCATTCAGTGGTGACCATATGTAAAACAATGTAGAGATTATTTTGGTTTCCACAATGACAGTTTGCAATTTTCACTCAGCAACATCCACTGCTTCTTGTTTCTGGAAAACACCCATGGAGTCAAAATCGTCACCACCTGTAGATAAATTCCCAAAGGGGTATAATTTCCAAAATGGGGTCACTTAAAAGGGTATTCTTCTCTTCTGGCACTTGGGGGCTCTGTATTTGGAGTCCGAAAAATATTCTAGGAACATGTGCGCTCCAGGCGGCAAATAACGCTCCATCCCTCCTGATTTTCGCCATACGTATATTAACTCCTTAGCGACATGCGCCGTACTAGTACTGCGCTGCTGGAACTGCATTTAAGCCATCCGCAGTACTAGTACGACACCGCGATCGCCGCGGCCTCACGGTGAGCGCCGCGGAGATCGTGTGCGGGTGTCAGCTGTATGTGACAGCTGACACCCCGCAGCAATGCCCACGATCGATGCTAGCACCGATCGTGGGCATTTTTACCCCTCTGATGCCACTGTCAGAAGTGACAGCGGCATAGGGAAGCATCGCACAGGGAGGGGGCTCCCTGCGCGCTCCCACCGGAACAACGGGTCCTTCAGTGAGGTGGCTTGTGAGCACCGGCAAGCCTCCTTCATTGCCTGTCAGATTCTGATCTGATACTGTGCTGTGCAAAGTGTCAGATTAGCGATCTGACTTTATATAATAATGTCTCAAACTGGGACAATGTAAAAGAGTGAAAAAAAAATATTTTAAAGTGTAAAAATATTTTTTTTTAAATTCCTAAATAAAGAAAATAAATAAATTCCCAATATATTTATTTATGTAAATAAAAAAACAATAAAAGTACACATATTTGGTATCGCCGCGTCCATAACGACGCACTCTATAAAACTGTCCCACTAGTTAACCCCTTCAGTGAACACCATAAAAAAATAAAAAACGAGGCAAAAAACAATGTTTATTAACTATCTTGTGTGATATATCGCTCTCATTTAAGGCCATAAAAATTGGCTGTGCATTCGCTTCTCTCGTCTGAAAATAACGAATAATCCTTGGCCTTCGGGGGGGCGCTTCGATACCACAAATTCAACTATCTTACAAGATATTTCAAACCATCTGATTCAGGCAGAATACAAGCTATCATGTCTTCGTTTATCTGTAGGGTTAAAGAAGTAGAAGAGCTGTGTAAAAGCAGCCTGGAGTCTGTGTATAGTCTGTACCCCACGCTGTGCAGGCTGCAAGCCATCGGTGAATTGGCAAATGCTGGGCAGATGTTTTCCAGGTATGTTAAAACCCAAGTAATGTATAAGTTTAATGGAACATCTAACTCTGGAATGTAGGGAAAATATGGGGGCATTCAGTGCTAGTACAATACATGTTTGGGGCTTGTCACCACCAATATATCGTTGTCCATGTAGTCCCATAAACCCTCCTTGCCTTTTGGATAAACCTTGGTTTTGGTCATTTTATTTTTCCAGATCCATCACTGAATGTCAGCTAAGTGACTTCTACGTAACGTGGCAGCAGCAGTCTCAACTTCTCAAAGACAGCGACTTTGCCTTCCAGGAGCCGGTCCTTGCTCTTAGATCAGTCATCCTTGAGACCATGCTGGAGAAAAACGTCGCTAATCAGGACTGCCTCAATCAAATCCTCACCAAGCATCTAGTGGAATTATCGCAGGTGTCTCGGCTCGCCAACAACACCCAGGTTGTTGTTCTTTTTATTTTTGCCATTGTAAAATGCTGCAAAAAGTGCTATGAACAAATCTAGACAATACCTGATCACACTATCGACAAACACAATGTTGTGGACCACCTCTCTAAGGAATCCTTGAATATTAGAAGTTTTGGTTTATGACGGTACTTAATGCCTGCCATACTCGGGGGTGTCTGCCATCTGCGCCTGGGGATTTGTCTATTTTAGTGTTTCTGAGGCGGCGCCGTACTTCCAGCAGGTGACATTTAAAGGAGAACTTCTGGTAACCCTGATCATGTCGCCTGTCATGGGATTTAATTGTGTCGATATGTTAGATGTAAAAGTCTGGTGTTTTCCCGACAGGATTCCAAGGCAGCTGTGGGTCTGCTGAAGGCTCCCATTGCTGCCATCCAGGTGCTGTTGTGAAGCTCAGCCACAATACACAATTAATTGCAGGTTCAGAACCCCGACAGGAACTAATAAAAAAAAAAAATTATGTGAAAAGTAAAAAAAAAAAAAATTCAAGAAATTAAAAAAAAAAAAAAAATCGTAAACATTTTAATCACCTACCTTTTCCCCAACCTAAAGTAATATCACAGAAATAAAAAAAATACAATTATTTGGTATCGTCAAATCTGTAAAGGTCAAGCACCTTTTTTGTGTAGTGTTTTTTTGGCTCGCCATAATGCCTCCATTTACAGGAAAATTAAAAACTTAATCGTTTCGTAAAGTGCTAAGACAAACCAATTACACTATTTATCTTACAGAGCTCTAATTTATTTTAAGCCATCACAATAATAAAATAAATCTATTCAAGTTAAAAATC
>VIAB01030734.1:21600-31763 GCA_009801035.1 Oophaga pumilio
CCCGCTTTGAGTGTTTTACACTGAAGTTTAGAATAAATTTACCTATCCAAAGATTAAACCAGGTACTAAGAAAGCAGGTGTTATTCGGATGAGGTGGTATTATGGGACCCCCTGGAATGGCACACTGAGTATAAACTGTTCAAAACCCACAATAACAATATATAACATAAGTTTTTAAGCACTTAATCTAGGGATAACCAGGTATCTAGGATTATGCTACCGTTAACCTGAGGTGAGTCTCCACTCAGGCATATAATTTGCATCGGCTGCAGCCAGTCCCAAAATCTTTGGCGCCAAAACAACTACAGGAAAACAAAGTTCAGCGTCTTGTCAGCCATTGCCGAGCCCACACGCCGGGGACTTACAGTTCTGTAGCCTCAGGATACGGACTGGGATAGCACTTCATCGGGGCTTGTCAGGATCACTCTCAACACGGATGGTACAGCATACCGTCTCTCCTCCATTCACTAATTCTCCTGAGAGCAAACCGCCTGAATCTGCACAGGATAACTGTTTTCTATTGCTTCTCATTTCATCACAAAAGGAACTCTATAGAGCTCCACAGTCACACAGCTCTCAAGAATGCTCGGTCCTTGTTCCACAGCAGAACCACAGGTTCACAAGAGGAAGGGGTTAACCCTCTCACTAACAAGCTGGCGGCAAAACAGTCTTTTTAGAGTCCAAACTACTCACTTCACATAAGCTGCCCAAAGCTGTGTCTCACATGGCAGTCTCTCTGCATCCAGAAGCATCACATCCCAGCGTCCTATACCACAGAGACTAGGCCCCACCCCCAAGCACACACAGTTTCCCGGGCTTTCACTCTCAGCCCAGACATGCAGCAGGGTACTAATGCTCTCCTGATGTCACCACAGTTCACCCTCTTAAATGCCACCACATTAGAGGTTGGCGTCCCCGACACACCACCCCACTCAAAGTCGTCCTGAACATAGCGCTGAGGCGGCATTCCCACCATAGTTCAGGTAGTTCTCCTGAGACCTACAGTACAGACCAAAAGTTTGGACACACCTCATTTAATGATTTTTCTGTATTTTCATGACTATGAAAATTGTACATTCACACTGAAGGCATCAAAACTATGAATTAACACATGTGGAATTATATACGTAACAAAAAAGTGTGTAACAACTGAAATTATGTCTTATATTCTAGGTTCTTCAAAGTAGCCGCCTTTTGCTTTGATGATTGCTTTGCACACTCTTGGCATTCTCTTGATGTGTGAATGTACAATTTTCATAGTCATGAAAATACAGAAAAATCTTTAAATGAGAAGGTGTGTCCAAACTTTTGGTCTGTACTGTACTCCAACAGCCTCAGCCCCAGGGGGAGCAGGAGCTTCCTCCATATCATCCGGAGGAGAAAATGAGGTTGCTTCCTCCTGAGGTGCGGCGCCCTGTGACACAGCTTTCGGGTCAAGTAACTGACTTGACTCTCCCTCCTCAGCAGGACATACCACCACATTCTCAATGCTCTCTCCAAAGGAGGACAGATTGATCACAGGAGGCAAGCAAGCAAATGCAGGAGAAGGCACACCATCAAACTCAAGATCACTAGGAGTACCCATCCCTTGGGGCGCGGCTTCTGGCTCTGTGGGAATGGGAGCCGAATCTTCAAACCAGCACCATTGTAGCATGTTACGGTGCAGATTACGGGTTGGCCCCCATGTCCCCACCGGCTCGACCTCATAGACTGGAATCTCAGGGTTCACCTGTTTTTTTTTTTAATCAGGTACGGAGTCGCCTCCCACGACTCACTCAGCTTCCCTGACCATCTTTTGGCTCTCACCAACACTGTATCCCCCGGAAAAAACAGCTCTGTTTGCACGGGGCGCCACCTGATGAAGGCGATCACCCATCACCTGATGCACAACCCTTAATCGCTGCCGGTGCTCTCATACTCATTCGGATACAGTCAGAGGGAGATTGGAGGAGTGATCTGGCATGTTCAAATCCTCAATGTCCCTGCCGGGCCTCCCAAACATCAACATGTGTGGTGAATAGCCAGTAGTGCTGTGCACTCTATTATTGTAGGCCCACATCAATTCGGGGAGGCCTGTTGTGAGCACGTTGGAGGCGACTTCGGAGCTGGGGCTCCCTCCGGTGGTAATGAACCAATTGCTGAATGGCTTTAAGCTGGGTCCAATTGGTCTGATATAAGTGACCTGAACTCCCATCAGCCTTGCCTGTAATCAATTGTTCTTCCAGGTCTTGATTGGAGCTCAGCTTGCATTCCTGCTCTCATTCAGATAAGTGACTTGTTTTTTTTTTTTTCTCTGGTTGGATTTTCCTTGCTGGTTTGCTGCCTTGCAGTGGACTTCAGCCTGGTCCCCTTTTTCGGCCTGGCTCTGCATTTGTGCTCAGTTTGTGTTTGCACTTTTGCGCTGTTCCTGTGTCACTTTTTATTTGCTGAATTGCTGTGTGTTACACCAGAGATCTGATTTAGGTGGTAGAGATCGTGTGATCTCAGGTTTTTTGTTAATCAGAAGTGTTGGTATTTTTGTCAGGGTTTTTTGGGTTGCAGTCAGAATTCTTTCCTATACTTTTCTATCTAGACAGTATTGGGCCCAGCGTTTGCTCATTCTATTTTCTGTCTGTGTTCGTATTTTCTTCTTGTCTAACCGCCATTACATGTTTGGGGGCTTCCTATTTCTTTGGGGGTTCTGCTACGGGGCAGATAGCTTTCATCTTTCTGTCTTTAGGTGTAGCTATCTCTCCGGCTGTGACGAGGCGTCTAGGATCACCGTAGGTACGCTCCACGGCTACTTCTAGTGTGGTGGTTAGTTTAGGGTTCTGCAACCCAGTAGTTTCCAGCCTCTCTGGTGTATTGCTACTTCGGCTATTTTTGCTATTTCTCCTCAGCTACCGAAACATAACAGAGGCCAGCGTACCTGCTGTTGACGCTTTAATGTCCTCAACATCTGCAACAGGGTCCGATTAAAGCGCTCACATGCTCCATTACACTGGTGGTGATAAGGTGTTGTTCTCGACTGTTCGATACCATACAGCTGGTGCAGCTCCTACATCAGCGCCCCCTGCAAGCATGCCCCTTGATCCGAGTGTATTCTCTGCGGACACCCGAACACTTGGAGGAAATGTCGACACACAGCCTCAGCCGCCGAATCTTCCGTCTGGTCTCTGGTTGGCACCCCTGCAGTATACTTGGTAAACTGATCTGTCATTACCAGGCAATAGGAGTACCCAGCCGTAGAGTACCCTATCAAAACATAGTCAATCATGAGTAGCTCTAACTGAGCGTAAGTTTTAATAGACTGCATGGGGGCCCGCTGCTCTGGGCTTTTGCTGAGCCAACAGACCCGACACTGCCGACACGCATCTGCCACCATCCCTCCCATCTCAGGGCAATAGAGGACTCGCTGTAGCCACTGAAGTGTCTTTTTACTTCCAAAGTGGGCTCCCTTCTCATGCACCTCGTGAGCGACCACCGGATCCATCCATCCAGGGATTACCAGTTGGTACCGGTGCTGTAGCTCGGATGGCAGGTACACCTTAAGATACAAAAAGCCCTGTTCCACACACAATTTGTCCCACTGTTGCAGTAGTTTGATTCCTTCAGTGGACAGTTGAGCTTTGCCCTCTGCACGGGGTCAGATCCCATTTTGTATCCAACAGCACACAATTGCAATGTCTGGGCACTCGTCCTGGTCTTTTGCCCAATCTGAGATCGTTTTACCCAGGACACAAGGCATCCCTGATGCCACCCCACTTGAGTGTACCACACTTCAGAAAATAGGTACCTGCCCCAAGGCCGGAGTTTCAGTGTCCTCAAGTTGGTCATCAACATTTTCCACCGAGGACTCAAGGGGTACCCTTGACAATGCATCTGCATTTCCGTTTTCTCGTCCAGAGCAAAACTTATTGCGATAATTAAATTTAGCAAGGCGGGCGACCCACCACTGCTCCAATGCTCCCAGTTTTGCATTCTCTAAGTGAGCCAGCAGGTTGTTATCTGCCATGACTAGCACCTCAGCTCCTGTTAGATACTTGGCAAAGCGTTCTGTCATTGCCCACACCAGAGCGAGCAATTCCCGCTGAAATGAGCTGTAGTTAGCCGGATTTCGCTCGGTGTCTCTTAAAGATCTGTTGCCATAGGCAATCACTCACTCCTGGCCATCCTGCACCTTTGCTAGGACCGCCCCCAACCTATGAAGGCTACAGTCTGTGTACAACAGAAAAGGGGCGTTAAACCGGGCATACGCCAACAACGGGGCACTCGTTAGGGCGGTTTTCACGTTATCGAATGCTTTTTTTCTGCTGGGGCCCCTATTGAATGCGGCGGTTTCGAGAACCCAGCGCAGTCCCTCTTAAAAGTTCATTCAGGGGACCCACCACTTAGAATTTAGGCAAAAGTAGCCAATAGTACCCCGCCAAGCACAAGAAGGCCCGTACCTTCCGCAGGTCGCGGGGAGGCGGCCACTCCTGTACAGCCTTAACCTTACTGGCCGCAGGTAGCACCCCGTCCGTGGTCACCACGTGTCCCAAATACTCTGGCTCTAGAACAGTTGACTTTTTTGGCTTTATTTTCAGGCCGTAGTGACTGATCCGCCGGAGAACTTGACACAGCCACAATGTGATCTAGATGTATCAGGACTGATTCAAAATTCAGATCGCCTAAACAATGTTCCATCAGACATTGGAAGGTTCCCGGGGCGTTAGTGAGCCCGAAGGGCATCCGGTTGAACTTATAGAGCCATTGGCACCTGCCAGTAGCCAATTACCAAATCCAACGTCGAGAAATACTTGGGCCGACCCAATGCTGACAGGGATTCTTGAATAGGGGTTAAAGGATATGCGTTCCATATCATGTAGGCACTCAATTTTTGATAGTCTACACAAATCTAAGGGTCCCATCCTTCTTTCGGACCAAGACTACGGGAGCTGCCCAGGGGCTCTGGCTCTCTCGGATCACTTGATTGTCAAGCATAGTGGCCACCATGCCCTTCACCTCTTGATAGAGCACCGGGGGAATTTGATTATATTGTTCCCTAATGGGAGGAGTTATCCCCTGTGGGAATCTCATGCTCAATCGTCCAAGCTCATCCGAAGTCCTCCCAATGTCGCAAAAAGGTCTCTCTCCAACTGCACGGATGTCAGTTTTTTCCAATCCATTCACATTTGATCCATGATCACACGACCATTCCATTCTTTGGTAGGGGATTCGGTCCGGCCTACCTCGACCGCATATGTCCAAGATGACTGTTGATCTGAAAGCAGCTCAAATACTATCCTGTCAAGCACCTTCCCGACAGGCAAAAACAGTTCAGCCAGGATGGTCCCAGCGGGAATTTTAACAGCCTCATCTAAAACGTTGATGCATTGGACTGGCACCCGTCTATTCTTCACATCTTCACAATTGCCAGAGACCGGGCAACGTGTGCCTTGGCAAATGAGGACTTCTCTGGAGCGGGCTCGAGTAGTACTTCAAGCCCATTCATTCTCTGTGCAGCCCCCACCGGCAGCAGTAATAGTTCCTATTGTCTGGGTGCTAGTAGGATCGGGGTCGGAGTTGGCACTCGAACCAGGCCCACGCGGCCCCCTGGGACCACACTCTTCAGAAGATCGCAGCTCAGCACTAGACGGTGTAACATTCTCTGTGTGGGTCGGTGGTTTGTAGCGCGGGTCCAGTATTGGGGTCCCTCACTGGCATACATGATGATTCAAATCTCGCAGCACGTTCATTCCGAGTGTCACCTCCATCCCTCTTCTCACCAGCACGATCCCTTTCTGACCCAGCTCTTGACCAAACATTTTCAGCTGCATCCACACAATCCCCTTAACCATTGGTTGGTCATTGTTAGCGGTGATAAGTCATATCACTCGACCATCTTCAGGAACCATTAATTGACTGAAGTATCTCTCATACACTTCTAAGGGCATTATGGTACATTCGGATCCCATGTCAACCAAGCACCTCATCTTCCGCCCTTCAAACTCTGCTTCCAACACTGGACTGAAGAGAACAAATCTTGTTCATCCCATCGAGGGCTTTGTGGAGGGTGGGCCTCTGCTGCTCGCCCTCTCATCAGCGTTTGGGAGTTTAACGCCAGAGAAGGAGCCTCTTGGACTGCGGACATCTGGCAGTAATGAGAGATATGTCCCAGGCGCCCACACTTCCAGCAGGTGACTGCGCCTCGTGGATGGGGACTTGAATCATTCAAGTAGGGCGAACTGGCAGTCTGCGGAGCCATCATTCCAGAGGGTGCGGCAGATGCCCCCTACGTGGGAGTAGTGACCGGCCCAGCTCTGAGTTGAGACACCTCCAGCTTTAGCTCCTTCAACTCAGCACGCAGAGCTTGTACAACATTTACAGCTCTTCCCCTCCTGACACTAACGACCAGTTTCCCTCCAGCTGTGCATTGTTCACTGCAGACCGGACCCTCTCCATCAGTTTGTCTCAGAGGAGTCTATTGGCTAACCCAGTGATGAATTGATTCCGGAGCAAGTGGTCTACCTCTCGGAACGCCCCCATAGCTCCTGGGTCTAGTCGCTGCACCTCATTCAATGTCTCCTGTAAGATATTAGAGTACTGCATCAGAGACTCACATTCCTTTTGGGGGCAATTAAAGCACAGGGACTGAAGCTGAGCCACACGAGCTTGGCCCCCCCGAACTCCCCTCTAACAGTTCCAAAATCTTTTCTAGTGTATTCCTCTATGATTCTGGATGTACCATCACCATTCGCCTAGCGTCGCCCTCTAGTGCATTTAACGCCAGCTCAACAAGTAACGCGGGGGCCAGATTACAAATACGCAGAATTCACCAGACCCTCTCAGCCCAATCCTGCAACGCCATGTTGCACCTGTCGTATTTTGGCATGTGCTGGAGTAAAGCTCCTACAGGCACATACCATCCTAAAGTTGCCGCGGCTGCCAGGGGATCCGCGACCAGCGAGGGAGCTGCTGGTGCAGTGGGGTCATTTCTTTCCTCGCCTCTGTCCATGACAAACACTGGGATCCTGCTGATTAAGCCAAAAATGTAATGACCAGAGGTCCATATAAGATCCAGTGGGTCATAAACCGAGATTGAGGCAGAAATAACAATACTGTCTTTACTAAAACGACAGTTGGAGTGAGATCCAGCAATAAAGCAAAAACTGAAATTCCCTCAATAATAAGACTCACTCAGCCAGAGCTGAAATCAATGTGCCAATCCCAAAGTTCCCGCTTTGAGTGTTTTACACTGAAGTTTAGAATAAATTTACCTGTCCAAAGATCAAACCAGGTACTAAGAAAACAATACATATAAATATAACAGAAGTTCTTAAACACTTAATCTAGGGATACCCGGGTATCTTGGATTATGGTACCGTTAACCTGAGGTGAGTCTCCACTCAGGCATATAATTTGCATTGGCTGCAGCCAGTCCCAAAATCTTTCGCACCAAAACAACCACAGGAAAATAAAGTTTAGCGTCTTGTCGGCCGTTGCCGAGCCTGTTATGTTGTGGAAGCTGAGGAGAAATTGCAAACAATAGCCAAAGTAGTAATACACCAGAGAGGCTGGAAACTATTGGATTGCAGTATCCTAAACTAACCGCCAGGCTAGAAGTAGCCGTGGAGCGTACCTACGGTGATCCTAGACGCCTCGTCACAGCCGGAGAGATAACTAAACCTAAAGACAGAAAGATGAAAGCTATCTGCCCCGGAGCAGAATCCCCAAAGAAATAGGAAGCCTCCAAACATGTAATGGCGGTTAGACAAGAAGAAAATGCGAACACAGACAGAAAATAGAATGAGCAAACGCTGGGGCCCAATCTGTCTAGATAGAAAAGTATTGGAAAGAATTCTGACTGCAACCCAAAAAAACCCTGAAGTCGCCTCCAGAGTATTCACAACACGAGCCCACACGCCGGGTACTTAAAGTTCTGTAGCCTCAGGATACAGACTGGGATAGCACTCCAACGGGGCTTGTCAGGATCCCTCTCAATACGGATGGTACAGGATACAGTCTCTCCTCCAGAAGTCACTCACGAATTCTCTTGAGAGCAAACCGCCGGAATATGCACAGGATAAAGAGCTCCACAGTCACACAGCTCTCAAGAATGCTCAGTCTTTGTTCCACAGCAGAACCACAGGATCACAAGAGGAAGGGGTTAACCCTCTTACTAACATGCTGGCAGCAAAACAATCTTTTTAGAGTCCAAACTACTCACTTCACATAAGCTGCCCCAAGCTGTGCCTCACATGGCAGTCTCTCTGCTTCCAGAAGCATCACATCCCAGTGTCCTATACCACATTGACTAGACCCCACCCCCCAGCACACACAGTTTCCCAGGCTTTCACTCTCAGCCCAGACATGCAACAGCAGGGTCCTAATGCTCTCCTGATGTCATCACAGTTCACCGTCTGAGGTTATGTGCACACGTTGCACAAATGCTCCGTATTTTTGCGGAGCATTTGCGCGACTCCCCGCCGCTGGTAAAACGCATACGTAATTAGTATGCATTTTCCCGCAAAACACAAGCATTTTGCAAGCGTTTTTAGCTTGCAGAATGCTAGCATTTTTCAAGCGATCTGTAGCATCGCTTGGAAAACTGATTGACAGGTTGGTCACACTTGTCACGCATAGTGCGAACAAGTGTGACCACCTTTTTTGTAATGAGTAATGTAAAAAATATTTTAAAAAAATATTGATATTCTCACCCTCCAGCGGCCCCCGGTGTCTTCCCGCTTCTCAGCGACGCTGCCGGCACGTTCCATTTCCAGGGATGCATTGCGAGATTGATCTTTGTGACGTCGCGGTCACTCGACCGCTATGTCATCTGGGGTGATTCTCGCGATGTATCCCTGGGAACAGAACTTGGCGGCAGCTTCGTTGAGGAGCGGGAAGACTCCGGGGGCCGACAGAGGGTGAGAATATCAATATTTTTTATTTTAATTCTATTTTTGACAGGAATACGGTACCCAGGGCCTGGAGGAGAGTCTCCTCTCCTCCTGACCCTGGGTACCAAGCGCACATGAAGCGCTCACTTCACGCATGGTGGGCATAGTCACATGTGTAAAGTCAGCGTTTCAATGCAATCTTATGGCGGCGTAATTACCGCAATTACGCCAAAAAAATGGACATGCTGCTTATTTTTACGCAAAACGATTACGTTCCGCAAAAATACGCAGCATGTGCACAGCAATGCGTAATCCCATCGGGTTGCATGGGATGCGTTTTGTACCTGTTTTTTAAGCGTAAAAACGTGGCAAAAACGCTTAAAAAACACTACGTGTGCACATAGCCTCACGGGTGCCGGGCCAGTCTGTTCAGTGCGATACGATTCTCGCACAAGTTATAAGGAGGCCGTCCCACTCTGCCCTTAACACCTTCCTTACTGATGACGGGAAAGTACGTCATCGGTAAGGTTCCCCTGCTTTGAGGTGGGCTTCGGCGGTGAGTTCACCTCAAAGCCGCGACATGTCAGTTGTTATAAACAGCTGACATGTGCCTGCAATAGGTGCGAACTAAATCGCGATTCACTCGTGCCTATTAACTAGTTAAAACCCACTGTCAAAGCTGACAGTGGGCATTTAACTAGAGCTTCCGGTCGGAAGTGAGCGTATCGCCGACCCCGTCACGTGATCGGGGGTCGGCGACGCGTTGCCTTGACAACCAGAGGTCTCATAGAGACCTCTATGGTTGTTGCAGACACATTGCTATGAGCGCTGCCCGGTGGTCAGCGCTAATAGCAGTAATTCTGCTACATATTGGCGATCTGCTCATCGCCCATATGTAGCAGAGCCGATCGAGTTGTGCATGCTTCTAGCCTCCCATGGAGGCTATTGAAGCATGCCAAAAGTTAAAAAAAAAAGTGTTTAAAAATTAAAAAAAATAAAAATAAAAGTTCAAATCACCCCCCTTTCGCCCCAATCAAAATAAAACAATAAAAGAAAAATCAAACCTACACATATTAGGTATCGCCGTGTTCAGAATCGCCCAATTTATCAATAAAAAAAAGGATTAACCCAATCGCTACACGGCATAGAAAGAAAAAAATTCAAAACATCAGAATTACATTTTTTGGGTCGACGCAACATTGCATCAAAAGAACATATTTGCACAAAAGTGGTATAATTAAAACATCAGCTTGGTGCAAAAAAAAAATAAGCCCTCACCTGACCCCAGATCACGAAAAATGGAGA
>VIAB01030736.1:11236-21668 GCA_009801035.1 Oophaga pumilio
AGTGCTGTCTCTTGCATAGTGTATTCTTGTTATTTTTGTTATTCGCAGTATCCTCTTTTATTACATAGTCCCCTCTCTTGTTAGATATAAAATGACTTGGTCAGGGCTCCTTTAGCATCAATTACTGCATCAATGCAGCGTGGCATTGAGGCGATCAGCTGAGGTGTTATGGAAGCCTAGGTTGCTTTGACAGCAGCCTTTAGTTCGTCTGCTTGATAGTGAACACGCCGCCCCTATAGCTGTACCTCTACTTTGCAGAAAAAAGCGATCCTTGAATGTAAAAAAAATTATGTTAGGATGAACCGCAACAACTTCAACACCAGGCCCCTAATGTCCGCATCCAAATTGCTGGACTCCAGGAAGAATTGCGCAGCTCTCATGCCATCCTCATGCCATATACTCGTATACAGCAATTCTACATCGGCTGTAACGAGTAACATGTCCGACTCGAGATGTAAACTGTGTATCCGTCTCTGAACGTCCGTGATGTCCCTGACATAGGACAGCATCTCAACCTGTGGTCACAAGTAGTGTTCCAAAAATTTGTAGACAGGGTCGCATAGTCCTCCTATGTAAGAGACAATCGGATGACCAGGAGGATTCACAGGATCTTTAGGGACCCTGAGGAGAAGGTAAAAGGTCGGGAAAACTGGGAATTTAGCAATCAATCCCTCGAATGTTTTATTTAAAATAATACCTCCCCAGATATTGGGATCACCGTTCCTTTTTCCTGCAGCTTTATATTAATTAATATGCAGTTTACATATTACATGGACTCATGATTTTATACCAGAGAAGTGCATCATGGAAGGCCAGCTACGTCACTAATGCAGCATCTACTAATACACTGCGCAGTATTGAGCTGCAGATGTGGATGTGACTAAAGTGCACTCCTTATGACATTTACATATAGAAAGCCACACGGTTACAATGCTGTCCGCCTCTCAGCCCGGCGCCCCATGTAAAACATCGATAGTGGAATAACTGAGTATTATAACACTATATTTCATTCCTCTGTACATCTGGTGCTGGGGGCACAAACATTAAAAGAAATCGATGCCTCCTCTCAACACGTTAATTATGTATTTTTCCGTTAACCAGGCGAAATATGTTTTACCAATAGAGCTGTTTTTCTGCTTTTCTTTTTCCCATTGATTTCCCATTACAGTTGAAGATGGAAACCAGCATTTAGTGAAAGTCCATAACAGCCCCAAAATAACCCGACCATAAGGGAAAACAGAGAAGAAATTTGGGATTGTCGGGGCTGATCCCTCAGTTGGAGGATTTTGGAGCAAAGCAATTGCAAATACGTCTACACTGTCACGGCAAAAATAACAGGACTGAAGCATATGAACCAGGGATTCAAAGCAAATAAATGACATCCCCGTATGTTCGTCACCATCATTTTCCGCACATATTTTTGTTTTGAAGTGTTACAATTTTAACAGCAAATTTGAATTTCTTAAAAGGAATTTACAAAACTTATTTTTTGGGACCTATTCAGTTTTGAAGTGAAAGAAAATTCATAAAACCCACACAAGTGATAAACACATCACAACTCAAATCATAAGAGCGTTCTCAAGAAGCTTGTTAACTCTTTAGGTGCTTCACAGGAATTAATGCAAAGTTGAATAAAAAATTACTTTTTCCAGTTAAAAGTTTGCTAACTTCCTAACAGGTCATGACATCAATGGGGACCACACAATAGTGCTTGAGGGATGCAGATGGGTTTAAAAGGGGAGCCTCCTTTCTCTGTTTACCATTCAAATGCCTCTGTACTTATTAACAGCTGCTACTAAAGTGTTAATCAGGCACAAATCGGTATCTGATGTAGCAGGGTGTCCGACATAGTATACACCCGACACCTGCTGCATTATCGTGTCCATAGTGAAGGAGAGGTGGGGCGATATCTTATTTGTCAGGTCAGTAAAATGGTGTTTTGGCATTCATTAAGGGTTAAGGTAGGGGAGGGGAAAGTGAAATGTTACTCTTTCAGAAAGAAGATTGGGAAAGATTCCCATTTAACAAACAGACTCCAGCTGTGCAAAACCATTGTCCATTTCATTAGGAAAAGTACAAGTGCTGAAATCAAATTGAAGAGAGCTTGTCCTGGCATGTGGGGAGCCGTGTAGTCATCAGATGCAGACAGACCTACTTTACTTGACTGATTACACGCAGAGAATCCGGGACTAGAAACTTAGCAGCCACTGGTGGAACGTCAGTGCTGACAAATAAATGAGTTTTGGGAAGCGACTGTATGGAAAATTACCTGTTTTTTGCCGTCTCTGACCTTTTAAAATCAGCCTTAATAGAGTAGGAAGAGCACAAAGGGTGGGAATCAAAGAGCTGGTGATTAAAAGGTGGCAACTTGGAGCCAATGTCACTCCCAGTTGTTCCCCACTCCTGGACAATAGGATCTGATGATTAAAGGATAAATATACTGCTGCCAAAGAGGTGGTTCTGATCGCTGGTACAAAAGTGCCTAACTGGAGTGAGCACAAAAACACAATTAGACACGAATACCATGAAACGACTAATTGTGTGCACAGGGATGAAACAATAGGGGCAGCAGAGGTATAGGCCTGGCTCACACATAATCCCAGATTTTGTTCTAGTCTGAGATTAATCGCAGATTCCACAGGTATAATGTGACATGCAGTAGTATTAACTGCTGTTGCTTCAAATGCATCCAGCAACTAGAGGGGTTAACACAGTCACAGGAGACAGAGAGTGGTTAGCAGAGCCCCAGGGGAATTGTGGGAAACTTGTTTACTATTCTGGCAGCAGCCAAAGACATAAGTGGTGTGTGTCTGTGAGCCGTCTCATAAAAGTTCAGGCAAGTGAACCATAGGGACACAAGATTTCATTACAGAGTGGAGCTGGGCTAATCCCTGTACTGCTAGTTGAGAAAGTCTATCAGAAGCAGGAAGGTAAGTCCCAGAAGGAATTGTGTCACAGGGATAATCTCCCTCAGCAAACCCTCCCCCTCCTCCATTACACTGTGCTAGAAGGAATGCTGGGTACTACTGCGCCTTTGTAAAGAGTCTTGGTCTGTGCTGAACAGTGCTATCAAAAGAGACTGTTAGTCAATGTGCCTCTAAAAAGCAGCTGTACTGATTATAAAGCCTGTGCTTAAGAGACTTGAATTGTACTAAATGTGCTGTGACATTAAACTGCACTGTTCATGAGGACTCATCAATTGTATCTGTGTGAGCAAGTGGATCCATCTTGTGCCTGAGGAAGCTGCAGTGCATGGTCACCCTGAGTAACAGTTCCCCCAGAGTTCCAAAGAATTCATAAGAACTGTCCCGCCCCTATCTGAACCTAGCAGCGTATATGTAACAATAAAACAGCGCAGCCAGCAAGGCCAAGAAATCTGGGAAAATGATGGGCAACAAAATGGAAGCCTAGCACACTCTAGTATAGTTAGCGGGGGTCTGTTCTGCTGCTATATATGTTTTTCAGGTGACAGATTTGTCCCCTGCATTAGTCCCTTTTTTTATATCTATAGTCCTGGGTGCTGGAACTTTTGTGAAATTGACACCACGTGGTCTCATGTGACTATATCATCCAACAGGACTCGTCAGCAACACAGATGAAGCCAGTTTTATATTAAATTTATGTATACATGTATTTACCCCCAAAATGCACGAACCTATTCTACAAGGCTATTCAGTGATGTCCTAAAGAGATGACAACCTACTCTTTCCATCTCACACCAAAAAGACTAGGTGGTAGGGAAAAAAATGTGGAAACCCTGAAAAATATATCGGCTCCATGTGTTGTTGCACCTACAAAACCCTTTTTACAGACTGGAGTAGTTTACAGCCTCAAAAGCACAAAGTCCCACAACCTATATAAATGGTAAATGCCATTTACTGAAATGTCTCTGCCTGATTATCTTTGCACAGCAGTCTCTTGCTCTTCACTAGCTGCAAATAATCATCCTGGTCTCCAACAAAAGTACTGCAACCCTCTAATTCCCATATAAATAATCCTGGAGATGAAGGATAATTAATGTGATGCGATACAATGGAGATGCTTCCAGGCCTGAATTAGACCAACATGAGGGCGAGATCTGATGCACTCCGGGCTGCAGCCATGTGGCTGTCTCTGTCTATGTAGAGCTGTCAATCAATACGGTAATGAGACGTATATACGGTGTAATTACACACTGTGTCTGTTTGTGTTCTCAGCTCCTGCGATGCTTAAATAATAAATAAAACCGCTGGTTATGAATATGGAACATGCCTCACATTGTGCAGCTCGCCGTCTGCTTTTTGTAGTCTTACAAACAAAGCCGAAACTGCTGCATCTTCTTCAAGGAAGGCTTTGTGGAGAACAGACACTGCCCCGAGTGATGCGGGTTTACAGACAAACCTCCGAAATCCGCATTACAGTCATCGGAGGAGACGAAGTCAAGCACACACATGCATGTCTTCACTTTCCTGGATTAGTTCTGGAAAGTTTTACAACGAGGTAGAAGTTGGAGGATTTAAACTTAAAAAAAAATTGATCTCATTCTGGAAATTGCTTTCTTGCGTGGTGCTGGTTTCAATAACATCAGCCCTCCTGTCCGTATTTCTAAAATTTAGCTTCCATGAAGAAATGTATTACTGATAGTTCTACAACTTTTACCTTTTTTTGTTTTGTGTTCTGATTCTCACCAGGTCTTCATTTAGCAGTTAGATAATATTGCCTTGACTTATGAACACTTCGGTACCATCTAAGCTGCCAATTGGGCCCTGTCGAGATGTTTGTATTTTTGAAAAAAATTGACCGTTTTTTCCGCCAATTATGTTACTGGATCAGATTTTATCCATTTCTAGTCAGTCTTATCATTTTTTTCATAGGCATGAGGAGAAAAACATTTCCAAACTCCTCTAAAAAATTAACAGCACGAGTGAAAAAATGGATGAAATCTATGTGACATCCTTCTGACGTGCATTGAAGAGTTTGATCCCTGACTCGGACCTGTGACCTTGCCCATAGACTATAAAGGGTATATGTTCTATCTGTAAAAAGAAACAGATCAGTTGGATTGAATCCTTCGGCCTCACTCCACTTCTGCCCCAGTATTTCTATTTTTGACTTGCATTATAGGAACAGACAAACAAAAGGAGCGGCAGTGACCTATTCATCACACGATGGAGACCAACCAGGCCCAACAGCCTCTACTGACTAGACTGGGGTCCACTTGGTTACGTCTCTGCATGTGTCCATAGGTCCTATTTTCTGGCAGAGTCTGCCACACAGCATGCAACCCAGCTTAACACTTAGAGCCCACTACATACAAGTTCATATATTAGCAGCTGTTTCTTTATTAATTACTAGTGATGAGCGAGTATACTCACTTCCGAGCATGCTCGGGTGATCTCCGAGTATTTGGAAGTGCTCGGAGATTTAGTTTCTGTTGCCGCAGCTGCATGATTTGAGGCTATTTGACAGCCTGAATACATGTGGGGATTCCTTAACAAACAGGCATTCCTCACATGTATTCAAGCTGTCCAGCAACCATAAATCATACAGCTGCGGCAACAGAATCTAAATCTCTGAACACTTCCAAATACTCGGAGACCACCCGAGCAACGAGTATACTCGCTCATTACTATTAATTACATTGTCCACGGTCATCATACAAGCCATATTATAAAAATAATAACAGCACTACTCCTTGTTGACAGTTTACAAGTATCAGGGGGAAAAAAAAGCTGCAAAGAGGCAGATAAACAATTAAACATGTAATATAAATATAAAGAAGATTTATTGCAGTGTAAGGGACTTCACTGTCAGACAAGAACAATGAAACTTTTTTGTTACTTGCAGCAATATTGTAAATCACAGAGCGGCAAAAACGCGACCGTATTTTAGGATTTGTGAACAACAGAAAAGAGGAAAGTGGTGGTCTCAACGCCAGCCTAATGCAAAACTCGACATTCTGGTTGCTACATGCATATTTATTTTGATTTTGCTAGGCAGCATATCCCCAGCAACCAGTCAATCCCAGAACAACCTGATCTTTAGATAGTATGCGCGGAGCTGAGTACACGGGATGGCTAAGGAGCCGGCAGCACAAACACAATACTTACATCCATGCTTACATTTGTGGATTTCTGTGATCTAGTTTGCAATCTTTATGTGGATATTTGCCTATTCCTCCTCAGTCATCGAAGGCTTTTACATAAACTTCAGTCGCTCCCAAGTGTGGAGGATGCAGGATTCTAGCTCTTCACTTCTCCCTTTGTTGTAAACGTCAGACTTAACACACTGTTAATTTGCAATTGATTGCTGTAAGCAAGTCCCTTGATGTCTTCCAAACGACCCAACGGGCTTTTGATCAAACTGTCTCATGCAGCGTAGATGTCAGCAAGAATACATGTTTTAATGCCAGAATTAATCTTCCAGCCTATTGATCTTTCAAGCGGCGGATATCTCCATTTTAACCAAATGTGTTCAGGGAGCCAGAGATATTTACTGATCACACCTGTTACGCTTTTATTACTAACATTTATTTTTCAAGCATTTTTTCCATGGCCAGAAAGATCGCCTTCAATCCTCCACTCCCCTGATTAGAGGCGAGCTTGCAGCTAGGCCTATGAATCATTAAGCACACCTTGTAGCGGCAAGTCGTAATTCTTGTCCTCTTGTTAAACAGAATTAGATTTCAGTCCTTTATTGCGATTGTGATGAGGCAGAGATAAAACTGAAAAGCAATGAATGTAATTATGAGAAGACGCTGGGAGAGATTCTGATTCTCCTCCAGGCGTGGTAGGAAAAATTATCTGCATGCTAAATCTTTAAATGAAGATGAGGAGAAAACGGAGAGTTTATTGAAATGAGCATCTGAGATACTACAACACTCATCAAACATTTCTGCATTCTCTTATCTATAAGACACGCAGTGACAAACTATGTCAGGGGTGCACAACATTTTTTGTTTTTTGGCCACATTGCTATACTGAACCAATCCCAAGGGCCGCAAAAACATTTAAAGGGATACTTAAATGCGTACATCACCAGAACCACCATCAGTACGTTAATACATTACCAGAACCAAGTTTTAAGTATTTGAGGAGGATTTGGAGAGTTTCTACTCCAAAAAAATCAGTGTGAACACATGCTAACTTAATCTGAGTTTTTGGATCAGAAACTCACCAAATCATCCTCATAAAATACTTAACACATTTGAGATTATGTTCACATAGCCATGAATCACGTTATGAATTGCTACATGTGCTGAAGATCAGAACCACCGTCAGTACATGAGTGCAGCGCCAAAACCACCATAAGTAAAGAAATGCAACACCAGAACCACTGTGAGTACAAAAACCTCTCCTTAGACAATGGTGGTAATCCATCATGGTCATTCTCTTTAATGGAAAGAGAAAAAGAACCTTGGGGTTTTCAGCCACATAATGGGGATAAAGCCACTTACAGTGGCATGTAAAAGTTTGCATGTTTAGGATCATTAACCATTTGTAGAAGCCATCCTCTTTTCAACTTCAGCTTATTACAGATTGTGTTATTTTTGTATCAAGAATGTGTTGAAATTTATTTGAAGACATACTTCCCTCTACTCATGAAATGTTTCCGATGCCATTGGCTGCATCACAACCCCAAAGCATGATTGATCCACCCACATGCTTAATGGTAGGCGAGATGTTCTTTCCCTGATATTCTGTCCCCTTTTTCTTCCACCTTTGATAATTGTGGCCAAAGAGTTCTATTTTAACCTCATCGGTCTATAGGACTTGTTTCCAAAATGCATCAGGCTTGTTTAGATGTTCTTTTGCATACTTCTGACTGAATTTTATGGTGAGGACACAGGAGAAGTTTTCTTCTGATGACTCTTCCATGAAGGCCATATTTGCGCAGGTGTCTCTGAACAGTAGAACAATGTACCACAAATCCAGAGTTTGCTAAATCTTTCTGAAGGTCTTTTGCAGTCAAGTGGGGGTTCTGACTAGCCTCTCTGGCAATCCTACGAGCAGCTCTGACTGAAATTTTGCTTGGTCTTCCAGACTTGATCCTGAACTGCATTGTTCCTGTTAATTGCCATTTCTTAATTACATTTTGAACTGAGGAAAGGGCAACTTGAAAACGCTTTGCTATCTTCTTATAGCCTTCTCCTACTTTGTGCGCCGACACCATTTTCATTTTCAGAGTGCTAGACAGCTGCTTAGAAGAACCTATGGCTGCTGTTTTTTGACGCAAGGTTAGTTAAGGCTGGGTTTTCATAAAGCTGAGAAATTTGCATTACCTGGGCTTTCCTAAGCATGATAGTGAACAAGCCATAATCCTAAAAGGATAATTAAGGACGGAAACCTTGGTCAATGATATCTGAGCAAAAAATCACCAAAGGTGGCCAAACTTTTGCATCGGCCCATTTTCCTTTTTGTAATTTTTAAAATGTAAAAAACGACAATATTTTTTTTTCCTAAAATACAAAGGGAATGTGATCTCTAACCTTAGGCCTTTTACTTGCTTAACTGTTCACAATAACAGCAATTTTGACCAGGGGTGTCCAAACTTTTAAATGTCATTATATGCATCTGGGTTCTGGGTTTGCACTTAGTCCCTGCAAATTTCCACATGGCTTGAAGCCTTGTTGGGGACTCACTACCGAGCAATCATAGTGGAGGGAAGCTAATAGCAGCATGGAATATAAGGGAGATATAGATGGGTAACAACAGAATATATTTCCCCAATTTAATTGAACTTAGAAATCTTTTTTTTTTTAACACTCATGATAAAAGTGGCAAAAATAATACTGGTAATAATTTTGGTTTATAATAATCTTCACATCTTTGGTCAGGGGAAATATTCTTTTGAATTTTTTTTCTCGTAAATTGCAAAAATCTCTGTCCTAGTATTGGTTCATTCTTGAGCTGTAAAATGAAATGTCAATGCTTTTTGGTCACTTGCAATTTAATTTCTTCATTTCTTTGCTGCAATTTCTTTTCACTTATTTAGGATACAGTATGGTCACATACACTGGATATGTTATGTAAAATTTCCACAGAAAATCTAATGGAAGCTGTAGGGAAAGGAGTCACAGTTTTGTCGTTCTTCACATTCATATATGGTCAGTGCTGTAAACAAGCTCCAAGAAAATTAGGTGTCAATTATAGAAATTCTCCCCATCAATTAGAAAAATTTCAGATTTTAAAGATTTCCAGCAGGAAACGGATTATCTGTTGCTATTCATTGCCTATGTGGCGGTATAAAACACACTGAACTGATCTACACCATGGGAAAACCTAATGGTCTGTTAATAATACGAAAAATATTGCAAGCCTGAATGAACAGCACAGATATTTGAGGACACTGTGGTGGTGGGGTCTCTCATCTGTCCACGGTCGCATCTTATGCCAAACGATTCTTCACGAGCCAGCTTCAGCTTCCAAGATGTATGATTTACAAGGCAGAAGCCACGCCATTGTTTTAAGAGACAATACCAATTTGCCTGATTAAAACCTCAATGCCATCTGCTTATGGTATCTCCTGTGTATGGGGTACTTGTTGATCTTGAACAGATGGCATCATACTCTTTGTATTGTGCAAAGGGAGAGAATATTATGTACTGCTGAGCATATTACCAATGAACACTGAAATATGATTCTTTGTGATATTATAATATACTACACATTTATAGAGGTAAAGATAAACCAAAGTTTCTGCAATAGAGATCTGTCCATACAGTGACTTCCTAAAAGATGTCTAGTAACATGGTAATTGGCTGTTAGTATCTGCCCCAGCACTGGCCTCTGTCATTCATCCCTGCATAGGGCGTAATAGAGGAGTGATCCGGTGTCCTCATCTGTAGTGCAATAATCTATCTCACATCACATCCACAGTGGTGATAAAGCCGTCACATCCCCAACATCACATCCACAGAGGTGATAAAGCTGTCACATGTCCCCCATATCACATTCACAGTCATGATAAAGCCGTCACATGTCCCCCACATCACATCCACAGTGGTGATAAAGCGTCACATGTTCCCCACATCACATCCACAGTGGTGATAAAGCGTCCCATGTTCCCCACATCACATCCACAGTGGTGATAAAGCGTCCCATGTTCCCCACATCACATTCACAGAGGTGATAAAGCCGTCACATGTCCCCCATATCACATTCACAGTCGTGATAAAGCCGTCACATGTCCTCTACATCATATCCACAGTGGTGATAAAGCCGTCACATGTCCCCCACATCACATTCACAGTGGTGATAAAGTCATCACATGTCCCCCACATCACATCCACAGTGGTGATAGGCCATCGCATGTCCCCCACATCACATCCACAGTGGTGATAGAGCCATCGCATGTCCCCCACATCACATCCACAGTGGTGATAGAGCCGTCACATGTCCCCCACATTATATCCACAGTGGTGGTAAAGCCGTCACATATCCCCCACATCATA
>VIAB01030741.1:0-13888 GCA_009801035.1 Oophaga pumilio
CTGAAAATCTTGGCTTATACACGAGTATATACGGTATTTATTTTACTCACTTATATAGCGTCTTTAATTCCACAGTGCTTTACAGACGTTATGAATTTCCCCAGAGTAGAAACGTATAATGGGGCTCTGACACCCCTTCCACTACAGGCATCCCACCAGATTGAGACCCAACTTGGAGTCACCACATTTCATAAAATTGTTTGTAACATCAGCAGCAGTACCAAGAGCAGGCACAGAAGACACGACAAAGGTGTCACAGACTGCAATAACGTGAGATCAATGCAGAACACTAAAAAATGACACCATTGCCTAGTCTGCCCAGTCTGCGACTTGGGTTCGAAACTCAATACAGATCAATGACTCATTCACCTTGATGAAATTTAAGTGGTCTACACTTTCAGGGGACAGCTGGATGCGCTTATCCGTCAGGACACCACCAGCAGCGATGAAGACATGTTCTGAGAGAACGCTGTCTGACCTTCATGACAAAACCTGCAAGGTTGACAGGCATGCTCAGGCCACTATTCCATTTTTGAAGACCAAAATGTTTAGGGTCCAAACACCCCTTGATAGCATTGATATTGAACTTAAAATACTCCTGCACTATCTTCTCCAGTCGCTTATTACGTGTCAGACTTGTACTCTGTTCTGCTGTTGTTCTGGCTTATTTTACTCCCTTATATAGCGCCATTAATTACACAACGCCTCACAGTCATTTTCGGCACTGTCCCCATTGGGGCTCACAATCTAAATTTCCTATCAGTATATCTTTGGTGTGTGGGAGAAATCCAGAGTAACTGGAGAAAACCCACGCAAACAAGGGGAGAACATACAAACTCCTTGCAGATGTCCATGGTGGGGTTTTAACCAAGGATCCCAGTGCTGCAAGGCTGCAGTGCTAACCACTAAGCCACCATGCTGCCTCTGCCACTTACACTGCTGTTGCTAATGTTTTTGTATTGACGACTCGACGTTAGCATGGTTGGAAGTATATAACTGTGATTCACGCTGTGTGCCTTACTGCTATATTGTGAAAAATCACTCTTAAGATTGTCTACAAGCATGTTTCGATGCTCCAGCATGCGCACGTCCCTAGGGAGTGAAGCATCTGACAAAATTTACTCTTGAATCGCGGATCTAACGGAGTGGCAAACCAGAAGTCAGCACTATTTCTAAACCTAACAATACAGCAAATAATCATGTTACAGGTAGTGCAACCAGAAAGCGCTTATGTGTCGGCCACTTCAATGAGGTCCAAGTACATGGTGTGTTGGTGGTGGGGAAAGACTTCATCTTGCTTCCGCAGTCCTCTCCCGACAACCATGGACAACAGAGAGGGGATAATTATCCTCTTCATCTTCTGACTGTTGCGTGACAATCACCTCTTCCTCCTTGTCCTCCTCCATGTTTTCCTCAGCTCCTGCACCTTTGCTAATAGTTTGTCTGGTACCTTGAGCCCCCCCTTGATTGCTATAATCCACCCTCCCATGGTACCTGCCTGTGCGAAAGTTAGAGATATTGTAATCACTTCTGCATCCTCCTCTGCTTCCTCCTTTTCCTCTGTGACCATCACTTCATTCTGCAGACTATTCAAAGTATGCTCCAGCATGTAGATCACTGGAATAGTGATGCTGATAATGGCAACATCTTAGTAGCTATTTCAAAACTGTGCAAAAGGGTGCAGAGGTCCTTCATCTGTGTCCACTCCGCAAGCGTGATTTGTTACACCTTCATACTGCATTGGCCCACACTATGCAAAATGTCATACTTTACCAGGGATCATTGCTGCTGCCACAGTCACTGCAACATGTGCAGAGTGGAATTCCACGGTGTCGGCACAGCGCATATCAACCAGTTAACAGTAGGCCGAAAGACCTCTGTAGCAATGTAAGTCGATAACCACAAGTGGTGTAGATGCCAGAAATGAGCATGCAGTGGCTGTGCTTTCTGCAGCAGCACATCTAGGATAGGATAGTGGCGTAGAAATTGCTGTACCACTAGGTTGAGGAAGTGAGCCATGCAAGGTACGTGTGTGAGGTTGCCCGGAGTAGGTCTGCCAACAGGTTCGCACCATTATCGCACACGGCCTTCACTGATTCCAGGTTCAGTGGAGACAGCCATTGCTTAAACTGGCCTGGATAGCTGTAGACAATATTTGAACTGTGTGACTGAGTTCTCCAAGGCATTTTAATTTAAACAGTGCCTGATTGCAGTTTTCCCTGGCTGCACAGTATGGAGGTGGGGGGATATTCTCGCACTGTTGGAAAGTGTGTCTCATTAAGTGAGAGGTTAAAAGCACAGGTGGAGGCCCTACAGGAAATGGAGGAGGCAAAAGCAATGGAGGAAGGGTTACATACAGAGGTTTATCTCGCAAGCTTTGGGGATTCCAAGATTTTCTGTCTAGTGACACCTTGGTGTCTAGTATTTTAGTTCACCATCCTTTGGTGTGTAGTGGTTTAGTTCTCCAAAACTAGGTGTTTAGTAGATTATTTCTCAAAGCCCTGTTGTCTAGTAGTTTAGTTCTCCATCTTCTGGTGTGTAGTGGTTTAGTTATTCAACTTTAAGTATTTAGTAGTATATTTCTCCAAGCCCTGTTGTATAGTAGTTTAGTTCTCCTTCTTATAGTGTGTAGTAATTTAGTTCTCCAGCCCCAAACTCCCTGCAAGCTTTGGGGATTCCAAGATTTGTGGAGCAGCCCCTTCCGCCCCTGCCCCCACAGCCACCAGAGACACCCAGTGCCCAGTCAGCGAGATGTAACTCCCCTGTCCAAGCTTGCTCGTCCAGGTGTCAGTGTTGAAATGCATCCTGTCAGACATAGATTTTTTCAAGGAACGGGTGATGTTGTCTGCAACATACTGGTGTAGCACAGTCACATCTTTCTTAGAGAAGTAATGGCAACTGGGCAACTGGTACTGGGGGCTGCGACAGCCATCAGCTTTTAGAAACCATCTGTATTGACAAGGCGGAAAGGCATCATTTCTGTAGCCAACAGATTGGATTGGCCATCCAATTATCACAGAGATCACAGGCCGGAAGACACGAAGAAGCACCCTCTGTGATTTTTAGAGCGAAGAAATTTCAGCTGCCCCCTATCTTTCAGACAATTACACAATTGTGCGATGATCAACTGAGGAGGTCGCAGCCTGTTCCCAATAATTAGTTATCAGAAAACAAACAGTGAGCGTACAGCATATACAGCTCCAGATTAGAACGCATGTAATATGCGTATTGTCATGACACAGCTGTCGTTTTTCCCGAGACCAGTGGCTTCTTCCCTGTCTCTAACACTGGGGGACTCCCTGGTCTCGCCCTTCTCTTCGGGATACTTCTGAAGGTGAAGATGCCAGGGCCTCTACCCTTGCCTTTTCATGCGAGTTAGGTTTCTGTCTGTTCTTTTCCCCCACCCAGGGAAGAGTGGCCCTACTGTGAACCATAGTACACCAAACTGACATACCAGGCAATACAAACAAGGGTTTAATAGAAAACTCCAGGCATACAAAATATTCACTCACATATAACAGAGGAATGCACCAGTGCATGTAGCTAGGGGAATAAACCAAAATAGAGGTTAGGGAATTACCACACATACAAACCAAGCAACAGTCACTTATAACTCCTCCAACTCTCTTTCTCATATGAACTCCTCTCCCTCCATTAGCCATGCAGGAAATGCTAGCTCTGACAACAATTTGTAACAGAGCCCAGATTATAAAGGGGAAAGGAGTGGCTAACGAGCTCAGCTGTGAACACAGGTATTTCCAATATGGCCGATTAACCCCTGTTCTGCCATAAAGAGTAAACACATTAAAAATGAAGGAGAAATGCTGCTTTTCAGTGCCAGGGTAGGAGCAATCAGATGTTGCTGTCTTCTGGCTCCACACTGTCGTGGTAACCCCGTGACAGTGCACCCTTTTCTATGAGGGACCTCCCGAACCTCAGAACCAGGCCTGCTGTGCCATGTGAAAATCCCGGACCAGCCTGGCCACATGAACATCAGTTGCTGGTACCCACATCCTCTCCTCAGGACCGTACCCCCTCCAATGTACCAGATACTGAACCGACCAACGAACAAAATGAGAATCCAAGATCTTCACAATCTGAAACTCCAAGTTTCCATCGACAATGACAGGAGATGTTGGTAGAGGTGATGGTACTGAAGATGCAACATAATTTTTGAGGAGAGATCGATGGAATACATTATGGATCCTAAAGGTAGGCGGAAAAGCAAGGCAAAATGCTACGGGATTGACAATGGCTACGATCTTATAAGAACCAATAAACCTGAGACCCAGTTTCCAAGACAGAACCTTCAGCTTAATGTTCCTAGAGGACAGCCACACCAAGTCACCAACACACAGGTCCGGACCCACCAAACGTCCCCGATCAGCCACACTCTTATATTTGGATCCCATCTTTCTCAAATTATTTGTAACCCCCTGCAATATTGTAGTAATAGAAGATGAAAACCGTTCTTCTTCCGGTAATCCAGAAGGGCGATTACTATTAAATGAACTAAACTGAGGAGGGAACCCATATGCCCTGAAAAACGGGGACTTACGGTCAATTCCTGACAATGATTATTTACAGCAAATTCTGCAAATTGTAACTAGGTAACCCAGTGCTCCTGATTTTCAGATACAAAACACTTGAGGTACTTTTCTAGATTCTGGTTAATCAGTTCAGTCTGCCCATTAGACTGCAGGTTAAAAGCAGAAGAAAATGACAAATGGATCCCCCCAGATGGGTGCAAAATGCCCACCAAAACTTGGAGACAAACTGCACTACCCGATCAGAAACAACGTCGGTCGGGATCCCATGCAATCTAATTATTTCCGAAGTAAACTTGCAGCAAGGATTTTGAGTTCGGTAAAGTGATAAAATGAGACATTTTACTGAATCGTATCAACCGCCACCAGTATTACAGTATTCCCTTCCGACACGGGAAGATCTGTGATAAAATTGACCGACAAGTGAGTCCAAGGAGACAGGTGACCTGCCCGACAAGTACCTGGTGTGACTCAAGGTCAGGTGAAAAAATTAATATGTCATCCAGATAGATTACCATGAATCTGCCTACCAGGTGACTAAAGAAGTCATTTATAAAGTGTTGAAAGACGGCGGGTGCATTTGTCAACCCAAAAGGCATCACCAGATTCACATAGTGTCCCTCAGGCGTATTGAATGCTATTTTCCACTCATCCCCCTCTTTAATGTGGATGAGATTATACACCCCCCAAGGTCTATCTTAGAGAACCATTTTGCCCCTACAATTTGATTAAAGAGGTCTGTAATGAGAGGGAGCAGATAAGGATCATGGACAGTGATAGTATTGAGTTCACGAATATCCAGGCAAGGGTGTAACCCCACTGCAATGGGAGAGGAGGATGGTCTGATATGACCTTTAGTCAGGCTTTCCACAATGTAGTCCTTCATGGCCTGTCTCTCTGGACCAAAGATATTATAGATTCTGCTCTTGGACAGCTTGGCACCAGGAATGAGATTACTGGCACAATCATAATAACGATGGGGATGGAGTTCTTGGCACCCCTACTCTGAGAGCACATTCCCAAAATCTGAAAGGTAACTAGGCACAGACTGGGTATCCACCCTAGAAAATAGGGTACTTAAGCAGTGTCCTTGACAATACCCACTCCATTTTACTACTTCCTGAGTCTGCCAATCTACTACAGGATTGAGCAGAGCGAGCCAAGCAAGTTCCAGTACCGCAGGTGAGGGCAGACCCTCTAGCACATAACAGTCTAATACCTCAGTGTGCATGGCCCCAACTGAAACTGTAAGTCTTGGACAACTTGAGTAAAATGCCCCTGTCTCAAGGGGGCGGAGTTAATGGCAATTATGGGTACGGGTCTGAACAGAATATGTCGGATGAGGCCTTGGACCTGGACGAACCTAGTGTTGATCAAATTAAACCCCACCCACTTTCCAGAAATGCAGACACGTCTTCCTTAAACCCACCCAGGTGGACTACAGCTGGTAGGAAAAATTGTGTCCTACCCAAGAGGTGATGAGGACTCTGGGGCTGCTAACCTCCCCACAACCTGGGCCACCTAGTTTTCCTGGCAGTTGCTTACTATGTGATCCGGAGAGACACGTGCCCACAAAATAGCCCTTTTTACCACAATTGAAATACACTCACCCCTTAAGCCAGACCAAAGGTAGTTTAACAGACTGAAGTGCCACACCCACATGCATGGGTTCCTCAGTAGGCTAGTGCTGTCCTCCCCTTGACTCCGGACCTCCTGCACACAGAGGTGACTCCCTATGTCTCTAGCAAAGACGGCGATCAACCGGATCACCAGAGACAAGGCTGCCACAAAGCAGTCAGGAGTCTCATACAAAGCTAAGGCATCCTTCACCCTTACTCACCCTTACTGTGAGCCCCTTACAGAACTGACTACGGAGTGTGGGGTCATTCAACTTGGTGTCCGTGGCCCACCTCTGGAACTCAGAGAAATATTCCTCTACCGGCCGGTCTCCTTGCTGAAGTTGGCGCAGCATGGACTCAGCTAAGAAGATGTGATTGGGGTCATGGTATATAAGGCCCAGTGCCAGAAAAAAAATTTCTCCACTGTCTGAAGTGACTGAGAGTCTGATAGGAGAGAAAATGCCCAAGCTTGGGGGTCCCCCTGGTGGAGTAAGATTACTGTCCGCACACGTTGCTCCTCTGTACCTGAGGAAACCGGACGTAACCTGAAGTACAGTTTACAGGTCTCGCAAAACGCAGCAACCTTGTCACGCCCCTTAGAGAACATGTTCGTCAAAGTGATCTTGGGCTCCACTATGATTTGCTGGGGTGATGTGAGTCCCACACCAAATGTATCAGGGTGCTGCAAAACCACCATGTGTAAATCTGAAACCTCCAGACTGAGCTGCCGGTTACCCTATCAGAGTAGCGATTGGATCCATAATGGATCAGAAAAAATTGTTACAGTCAGAACTAATGTCACGACACAGCTGTCGGGTGTAAAAAGAAATAAGACTTGGTACTCAACTTGATTAAAGGAATCCAGAAATACGTTTAATGCAGTCTGTTCAAAGTAACAAAAGACTTTTCTGTCCCACTTGGACCTTCGTTAGTCCGACTGCTTAAGAGAAGAAATGCGGAGATGAGGAGAAGGTTACTTCTATAAGCATGCCTGTATGGCTGGAAGGAGTATATAGGACAAGAATGCCCTGTAGTGGTAAATATAGGCGTGGTGGAGTAGAAGTCTTACATATACCAACGTGGTAATCAGTGCGTGTAGCTAGCAGAATAAAACAAAATAGAGGATAGGGAAATACCACACATACAAACAAAACAACAGTCACAGATAACTCCTCCAATTCTCCTTCTCATATGAACTCCTCTCCCTCCATTAGCCATGCAGCAAATGCTAGCTCTGACAACGATTTCAAACAGAGCACAGATTACAAAGGGGAAAGGAGTGGCTAACCGAGCACAGGGATTTCCAACATGGCCGATTAATCCCTGTTCTGCCAGAAGGAATAAACACATTTCAAATGAAGGAGAAGTGCTTCTTCTCAGCGCCTGGGTAGGAGCAATCAAACGCTATGGTCTTCTGGCTCCACGCTGTCACGGTAACCCTGTGATATGTATATACACTCCTTGCTGCCACCACCAATCCTGTTTTTAAAAAATAGATAAATACAAGCCGATTGGACACCATTCTTCTTTTGATGTTCACACCATCAGGATCTTCCATCCCCTTTACCTCAGAGTAGCGGTCATATACCGTCTGCCAGGTTCACCCAGTTCCTTAACCACTTTTCTGCCTTGCTGCCACACTTCATGTCCTCAGAATTGCCAACCGTTATCCTGGGAGACATTAACAACCGCACCCCCAACTGCTTCCCAGCTTCTATCTCTACCCATTTCTTGTGGCCTCTCACAACTTTCATCCTCTGAGACACACAAAGACAGTAACCCCCATGATATGGTCTTTGTTAGGCTCTGTTCAATCTCCTACCTAGATGACTCACCTCTTCCCCTTTCTACCCCATGAAATTAGGACTAACCACAACTTAAACATCTGTTTAGGGCGGCCTATTACCTTCCCTAATTAAAGTCTTTTTTATATATAGCCTTTTCTCTACTTTTCTGAACATAATTTGCCATCGAACTCAACCGCATCCAAAAGCACTAAAACTATTGGCTGATGACTACCTCATGCAGCCTTTATCTAGCCACAATATCCTTAAGATGGCTGGACCACCATTTTAAATAAGCACCTGTACTTAGTGTCACCCCCACCTCATTGTAGATTGTAAGCTCTTACAAACAGGGTAGTCATAATTTTTGATTAATCGTTAGATTATCGTTAACTTTGTGATAAAAATAAGAAAGAGGATTATGTCAGCTTACCCGTAGCGGAGTCCAAAGCAAGGAAAATCCAGCAGTGCAGCAGGAAGATCAATCCATAGCCAAAAAAGGTAAATCCAGCTTCAAAAATCCGATGTATATAAAAGTAACAAATTTATTATGTAAATTAAAAATAAAATGACAGCATGGTAGTCACAGCCCCGGCTTGGGGAGATGATAGGCAGTCGCGTTTCAGACCCTCAGGTCTTTAATCATTGCAAGATCCTTACTACCATACAAGAGGCCCTCAGGGGTTAAATATCATCAATAGCTTGGAGGATTCCCCACTTCATAAAACATAACCTTTAATCAGTCATTAAAACCGAGACAACACAATGGACACAAAAACAAACAAAGTATAGTGCTCTTGCAAATCAGTGTTCATTAAAAAATGGTTTGGTCTCACCACTGATAACGGACATGACAATCCCGGTCCATTTTCAGATGTATCCTGCCGGGTACTGGATCCAATCGAGGGGAAGTGAGAGCACTATACTTTGTTTGTTTTTGTGTCCATTTTGTTGTCTTGGTTTTAATGACTGATTAAAGGCTATGTTTTATGAAGTGGGGAATTCTTTAATCATTGCAATCTGAAAAAGAGCCAGTCAGTTAGTATTATAAAAACTCATTCAACATGCAAGGTAAAAGACTCAATGCAGAAAAATGTTTGAACAATACACATAATAATAAACAATGGTTCTAATGAATTTATAGCAGATGTTAAATGTTATTAATAATGATAAATTAACTTTGTAACATGACTGTTTTATATGAACTGCTGACTTGTAAATCTATGCGGAATATGTTTTCACTATATAAATACAGGTTATTATTATTAGTAGATTGAAGATGGTGAAGTTCAAGCTCTTAGCTTTGGCATATGTAGGAGGAAACAATCTTTTAAGTGACCACAACTCCACAAATGAGGGCTGGCTGCTGTGCTGACAGAGGGTGGAGTGGTGTGAACACAACAAACTGCTAGACTGTGAGTGAGGTGAAGGTGCGGATGTTATGGTGGATTGAGAAAGATGTGATGTGCTCGGTGTCTGAAATTGATCAAAAACAGCAAGCATGTCCACTTCTGTAATAGCTTACGGGCTCTCACTCACCACGACTGTAGTGGGTAAACAAGTGGAGGTTCTGCGGATGGAGAACTGTGCGAGAACACTTGCCACGTTGTTGGAGGAGAAAGAAGCAGCAGATGTGGTTAATGGGGTTGCCGGAGGTTGGTGAGGCCCACAAGTCCGCATTTTAGGCAGTGAGATTCCCAGACTGACACATATTTATCGCACATGTTCCGGTTCATGCATGTAATAGGCAAATTATTGGATTTTTTGCCCCTACTCAGTCGTTTTTTTATAAAGTTGGCAGATAACATGAGTTGAGTCATCCTTTGTGGTCTCACTAAAGGGCCAGGCTAGCCAACCCTTGCCGCCCCTGTGAACTTCAGACCTGCGATCACTGCTTGCCACAGTCAGAGTTGTGACTAAGGATGCAGTGCTTGTCATGGTTGCATCACTCATTGTGTGGGAAGCTGCAACATAACCTACTCAACTTCCTCCTCCTCCACCTCCTCTGATAAGCTACTCAGCTGCGTGCCTCAGGGTTTACACCAAGTGGGATCTCCAACCAAATCATCATCCTCTCTGTTCCCCCATTCCTCACCCAGAGAATCACCCTTCTCCTTTTCTTGCCCTGATGGCACATTTCAATGCACATATGCCTCAGAATCTGAGTCTCATCAAGATCACTCCACCCCTCGGGGGTTAACGTCTGGTCGCGAGAGTCTGGATTCTGCTCCGACCCTACTTTGTCCTGTCTCGGATCTAACTACAAAAATTTTTATAAAACGGAGAAGGGCACCGCACTAAGGTTGATACCCACATATAATAAAATATAATTAATAAATAGAATTACCGAGCAAAGTTTTGGCCACTTTCTAAGGTATATAAAATGACGTTCAAAATAAGCGTGAAAAAATAAGAATTTCTAACAATCTCCCTCACTTAGTGAGATTCAATAAAACAACAATATAATTAAATTAATGAACATCAGTTAAAAAATATAAATATAGATCACAATATCCTCCCCCTGATGCGTCCTGAGAGATAAAAATTCAAATAGTGACCATTATATATAAAAATTAGGCATGAAATAAGAATCCTTACTTGCAATATGCTGGTTGAGCTGCTATGCACATAGTGAGTGGACTGCTCCGTAAAGATCACTGCAACATGTAGGATCCTATACAGTGGAAGCCGGCAGAGTGGGGATAAATGTGAAATCTGTAGTCCAACGGTGACAACGCTATAGCACAACGGCTCCTGTCGTCTTGAGAATACAACCACGGTGGAGGGAGGATGGTAACCGGGGAGCGTCCCCCCCTAGTGGAAACCACCTCCATACTCACCGAAGGGTGAAAACGGGCGGCGTCCTTCAGCTTTCAGCTTCCCGCTCTAGGTGACATCAAACAGACCACGTCCCCCTTATACTCCGGCACTGCTTGGCGGCGTCTCTCGGCCGGCGCACGCCGCCCGTTTTCACCCTTCGGTGAGTGCGGAGGTGGTTTCCATTTTATTATATGTGGGTATCAACCTTAGTGCGGTGCCCTTCTCCGTTTTATACCTTTATTTTATAAGATTGACAGCCACCAGCACAGAGGCTGACGAAGCACCTGCAGCTTTAGCACACATTTAGTTTCCTCAGGAGCGCCGGTGTATATTTTAGATACAAAAAATTTTATCCATTGGTGCAGATGCTTTCCTCCTCTTCAGCCTGTGAATCTTTGGAGTAGAACTTTGATGCCCATGGAAAAGAATGTGCAAACAGCTATGAAGACTCACCTATCTGTGGTTCCCCACAGTCAGCTGGGCGGTTGGAAAAAGTTGTGATGCGGGGGAAACAAAGATAATTGGGGTGCCACTTATGAGGACCGTACCGTGTGTGATGTTAAGGTGGAGGAAGAGGAGGAGAGGTCACTTGACGCAGAGCTTGCCATCCACTGGAGCACATTCTGGCCCTCATCTACAAGGCATACCCCTGTGTGGCTGCCAAAGAAAGGGAGTCGAGTAGCCCGTCCAGTAACTGATGTTATCAAAATGCTGCGCAATTTCTCACTGCAGCAAAATAAACCTACTTCTCATCTCTCATTTCATCCCTGTCTCACAACACTAAACAGCTATTCAGCACTTTTAATTCTCTCCTCGTCCACCAGCTAGACCTCCCTATCCACTCATCTCAGCTAAAGACTTTGCTACATTCTTTAAACACAACATTAGCAATATAAGGCACAGCTTTTGCCTAAAGTCCCCACACCCCCTCCTCATAAGTACTCAACTCTCCTCCAAAACCAACATCACCATCATGAAAAATCAACTTTCCTCTTTACTGATGACACACAGATTTACCTCTTTGGACCTGATATCACCTCCTTACTTACCAGAATCTTACAATGTCAGTCCTCTATTTCATTTTTCTTCTCTGCTAGATTTCTAAAACTTAACATGGATAAAACCGAATTGTTCATCTTTCCACCAATGAATTCAACCCCCCTATTTGACCTTTCCATCAAATTCATTAACTTGACTCTGATTTCTCCTTCAAATGTGAGATCCAAGCCCTTTTCCCTTCCTTCCGACTCCAACTCAAAATTATTTCCGGAATCAGCAGATTCCTCAACCATGAATCTGGAAAAATACTAGTGCATGCCCTCATCATCTCCCGCCTTGACTACTGCAACCTCCTGCTCTGTGGCCTCCCTTCTAAGACAACTGCAACCATTCAATCTATCCTAATCTCTGCTGCCCAACTAATCCACCTGTCACCCCGCTATTTCCTGGCATCTCCCCTCTGTCAATTCCTGCACTGGCTCCCCATTGCCCAGAGACTCCTATTCAGAACCCTAAGTTTAGCATACAAAGTGATCCAAAACTTTTCTCCTCAATACACCTGTGACTGTTGTGAATGAGCAGAGGCTCCCTCTGGTGGTTACAGACAGTGCTGAACCTTCCAGCGAGGAATGGCAATCTGGGATCACTGACTGGACTGATATAAGTTCCCTCCCATGATGGTAGCCGGTGATCAATTGTTCTGGTCTCAATTGTGGTTCCTGGTTCATTTGGAAGTTTGCTGGTGTCTTGCCTGCGTCTGCTGCTTTCAGATAAGATATTTTCTGCTTTTCTTTTTGTGCTTACTATTTGCATAGTTTTCTGCAATTTTGTGGAAGACAGCCGGGTCCCCTCCTGGGGCCTGTGCTCCTCACAGTTTGTCTGTAGCCACTGTTGATTTTTCATTTGCTTTTTCCTGCTTTTTCACAGCTGCGGCTTGGTTTTGTTCACACTGAGATCTGATTTAGTGGGTGGCGAGATCGTGTGATCTCAGTACTTTTGTAATCAGAATTGTTGGATTTTTGTAGGGTTTTCTGGGTTGCAGAAAGTAATCTCTCCTGTCCTATCCTATTTAGTCAGCTTGTGGCCCCAGCGTTTGCTCATTCTATTTTCTGTCTGTGTCCGTGCTTTCTTCTTGTCTAACCGCCATTACATGTTTGGGGGCTACCTATTTTCTTTGGGGATCTGCTCCGGGGCAGATAGCTTTCATCTTTCTGCCTTTAGGTGTAGTTATCTCTCAGGCTGTGACGAGGCGTTAGGATCAACGTAGGAACGCTCCACGGCTACCTCTAGTTGTGTGGTTAATTTAGGAATCTTCAACCCATTAGTTACCAACATCTCAGGTGTTCGGCTGCCCGGCTGTTGTTCCTGCCCTCCTCAGATATCTAACATAACATGTGTCTCCTGGTACTTATCTGCAAGCAACCTCCAACTGTCACAAGATCTCATTCTCTACTTCCCGTTTATCTCCTCTTCCAACAATTGCATACTAGATTTCTCTCGTAGACCCCCTCTACTCTGGAACTGTGTCCCTCAACATATCATACTCTCGCCTACTATAGGAACCTTCAAAAGGAACCTGAAGAAATACCTATTCCGACAATCCTACAACTTACGTTAACCATTGCTCCACCATACCACTGCACAAGGAGCTCTACCCTCACCTGTTGTATCATCACCCATCCTTTGTAGACTGTGATCCCTCAAGGGCAGGGTCCTCTCTCCTCCAGTAGCAGTCAGTAACTTGTATTGTTTAAGAATATTGCACTTGTTCTTATTATTTATACCCTTTTCATATAAATGGTGCTAGAACAATAAACAATAATAGTACCGCTGTGTTGTTGCCAAAGAAAGGGAGTCGAGTAGACCGTACAGTAACTGAAGTTTTCAAAAAACTGCGCATTTATAATGCACTGTGTGCAGAATTATTAGGCAAGTTGTATTTGAGAGGATTCTTTTTATTATTGAACAACAACTATGTTCTCAATCAACCCAAAAGACTCATAAATATCAAAGCTTAATAGCTTAATATTTTTGGAAGTTGGAGTGGGTTTTTTTTAGATTTGGCTATTGTGGCAGTTTGTGCAGGTAACTTATTACTGTGCAGAATTATTAGGCAACT
>VIAB01030743.1:1844-13921 GCA_009801035.1 Oophaga pumilio
AGGACAGTTTATACTGAGTAAAAAAAAGCAGTGTGGGCAGGAGATTTCTATAAATCCATCCACTTTGCTGGATCTGTAAGACACTGCTTTTTTACAGAGCAAAATTACAGAGTCAAAATCTCACCAAAAACTCATCTTGGGAACTTAGACTAAGGTCCCCTTTCCACGTCCTGGTGATTCCTGTACAGGAAAAAACAGTACAGGTGAGATCCGTTTGCCATCCATATGTACGTATGTGACATCCGTGTCTCCGTTTGCTGTCAGTGTACTTGTGTCCTTGTTTCACATCTGCGTGGCATCTGTGCGACACGTAGTGGAACCTGTGAAAAGCTGCATAGTTCGCACTGATCCCAAGAGCTGGCAGCTGAAGGCAGCTCTCATCATTGTCGCTTGGTCTTCCTGAGATCAGCGTGACAATGGGAAAGGGCAAGTGGGAAGAGCGAGGCTAAGCTCCAGATTTGGCGCATCTTATGGAAAGTCCCCAGCTGTGGGCTTTCCCTCTGCTGGTTATGAAAATTGAGCCCACGCCATTTTTTTAATTTAAATCTTTATTTTACACAGGAGTGACACAGCGGGTGCTGCATAGAATTTCCATCATTGTCACTTGGTCATGCTGATCTCAGGGAGACCAAGCGACAATGATGAAAGCTGCCTTCAGCAGCCGGTGCCTGGGAACAGCATGAACTGTACTGCTTCTTCCCAGGCTCTGGTATGTTTCACGCTGATGACACACAGATGTTATCCGTGTGTCATGAGTGTGCACGTGTGCAGCACACATTTTGTCCGTGCTGCTGATAAAAAAACTGTCATGTCCGTGGGTTCTTGACATGGACACACAGTCCGTGTGAAGAACCTGACATGTGCACACCATCATTGAATACAAAGGGTGTCTTTGTGTCCGTTTTTGCAGCCCTTAAAAAAAAACGGACCACATACAGACACAAACAACGTCCATGTGAAGGGGGCCTAAGACAGCTTTATTACATTTTCAAATGGTGCAAATCTATGTTATCTTTTGACCCTTAGGGCAAGTGCTATACCTATGATATCTATGGGGCTGTGCACACGTCAATTTTTTCCTGGGACCGGCTGACTCACGGAAAAAAATCGGAGACATGTTCAATTTTGTTCCTAGGGGTCGGACGTACTGACAGAATGAAGACAGGGGGGGGAACTCTTTTTCTTTCTGTCCACGTACAAGAAAAACTGATGCCACTCTGATCAAAGTTTTTCACTTATGTGGACTAAGGGGTAAGGTCTCTCCTTGTGGAGAGTGACATACCAGCTCTGGCGTGTCGAGGTAAGGAGGCTTATTCGCCGTGCAATGCTCCTCTGGGAAATTTTAATATGCAAATTGCCTCTTCAAAAAAAGAGGACTTGTACTCTATAGCGCCACCTATTGGAAGTAGCGATCCTACAAGTCACAATCAACCCTTTAACGAGTCTTGTAATATGACTTAGGATAAAAGCCAAATCAGTATCTTATCCTAAGTCATATTACAAGACTCGTTAAAGGGTTGATTGTGACTTGTAGGATCGCTACTTCCAATAGGTGGCGCTATAGAGTACAAGTCCTCTTTTTTTGAAGAGGCAATTTGCATATCACTTATGTGGAGAAATCAGTCTTGTGAACCTACCCTTATATAGTCTCAAATGCTATAAATGTAATAAACTGAGTGCGCCATAGAATAAAATTTGGCACAAATCACTCCAAAGTGTTTCTTAGATCTGCAAATGCCAGTCCAAACAAATGTGGGCCAAACTCTATGAGAAAATGGCAGAGCTTCTTTATAATACATATTTACATAGGACTGATTTCCCCCTTTAAGTCAGCCCACCGCAACAGATTTATCAGCCATCACCTAACATTTCTAAGGGCACGTTCACACTATCAGTATTTGGTCAGTGTTTTACCTCAGTATTTGTAAGCCAAAACCAGGAGTGGAACAATCAGAGGAAAAGTATAATAGAAACATGTCACCACTTCTGCATTTATCACCCACTCCTGGTTTTGGCTTACAAATACTGAGGTAAAAAACTGACCAAGTACTGATAGTGTGAACGTGGCGTAAGAATATAGATCAATGCCCAAACTAAAATAAAAAAAATGGCAAATTGCCAATCACATAACACTTGGCACTGAGACACCGGTGACCTGCACAGATTGGCCTCATACATTAGTATGTTCGATGGAGAGGCACATAGGAACGTAACTACAGTATAATAGGTGCAAGGGTTGCAGTTGCTCTCTGGCCCTTGAACCCAGGGATGGCCAAAAGACCCCTTTGACTAGGGAGGGCGACTATAATAGGTTCAAGGGATGGAATTGCCTAGATGCCTCAAAAAGGACCTAAGTAAATCTTCTATGCTTTGTTTTAGTCTGATATCTCTGCTTGCTGTCAGTGAATGGAAACATTCTTGGCTAAATAAGGCCGAGTTCACATTTGCGTATCAGTGCACAGTGCAGGTCTGCGTACTTCTTTCCTTAAGATCCGCATAGATCTGCATGCGTCTTGCGTACCTATATTTAACATGTTGCGTTCAGCGGGCATGTCAAAATGATGGATGGGGACACATCAGCATACAACGCATGTCCCTGCGAACACAATGTTAAATATAGGTACGCAAGACACATGCGAATCCATGCGGATCTTAAGGAAAGAAGTACGCAGGCCTACGCTGCACACTGATACGCAAATGTGAACCTGGACTAAGTTAGTGGTGTGAGGATCTGCAGCACAAACCTTTCTTATTACCATGTATCAGTTTCACAGAGAATTATGTCGATTACTTGTAACACGCTTCAAGACCTTTTATAGGCTTTCAGCCTCTGGATTTGAGCAAAATGTTTTCACATTCACTGACAAGAAGCAGAGTTCTTGAAAATGGAGAAAATGGAAAAGCATAGGACAGCGGAACTCTCTATTTCTGGAAATTATTTTTTCTTATATAATACCCCTCTACATTTCATCTTGTTCCCTTCTTTGTAGTGTGTCAGGCCCGCACTTGTTCTGCCAGTAGAGGAGACTTATATTCTGCTCCGTTTTTCCCGGTCACTGGAATGAGGATTACAATCTTCACATCTGAGCTGCTGATTTCTTGGATCTGCATTTGGCGGATTATCTAAACCCTCCCGATGAAAATCTGCTAATGGTATTGGAGCTGGTCCTGCCTCTCAGGAATGTAGCGTTAAAGGGTCCACTGCAAAAAAGCCTCTTCATTGTGAGCGGTTCCTGCTCTGCTGCCAGATCACTCATCCTCCATCCCGTTCCCGGGAACGACAGCTCATTTGTTTGACTTGGGTCAGATTTGAAAGTTTTGATGAAGTTTAATCTTCTGACCCGTGTTTACTTTGGCTGAGAACGTTCTAGAACATGGGCGACTTCCTACTTCTCTTAATCTTTCCTGCAGCATTGCTGAGAGGGAGGAATATTTGACTTGAGACACAGTGAAAAATAGAGAGAAAACTGAGCAGCAGAAGGAAACGGAAATGATGGGAGATAGCAGCTACAAGAAAACATGGAAGATGAGTGGCAAACGTCACATGAAAGAGACATAATAAATCTCCTCCATACCTTAAATTCTATCAAATAAACCAACCAGTATTAATATATATATATATACAGTTCTGCTCAAAAGTTTACATACCCCTGCAGAATTTTTGCTTTCTTGGCCTTTTTTTCAGAGAATATGAATGTTTACAGAAAAACTTTTTCTCCACTGATGGTTAGTGGTTGAATGAAGCCATTTATTGTCAAACTACTGTGTTTTCTCTTTTTAAATCATAATGACAACCCAAAACATCCAAATGACCCTGATCAAAAGTTCACATACCCCATTTCTTAATACCATGTGTTGCTCCCTCTAACATCAATGACAGCTTGAAGTCTTTCGTGGTAGTTGTGGATGCGGTTCTTTATTTTCTCAGATGGTAAAGCTGCCCACTCTTCTTAGCAAAAAGCCTCCAGTTCCTGTAGATTCCTTGGCGGTCTAGTATGAACTGCGCGCTTGAGATCTCCCCAGAGTGGCTCAATGATATTGAGGTCAGGAGACTGAGATGGCCACTCCAGAACCTTCACTTTGTTCTGCTGTAGCCCATTACAGGTCGACTTGGCCTTGTGTTTTGAATCGTTGTCATGTTGAAACATCCAAGCACATCCCATGCGCAGCTTCCGGGCTGATGATTGCAAATTTGCCTCCAGTATTTGCTGATAACGTGCCAGGAGTAGATAACGTGCCAGGAGAAGGCCTCTTCATGACAATGACCATGTGGTCTCCAGACCAATCTCTGGCTCTTAATTTGGTCGTGGAACCAGTGGTACGGTCATTTCTCCAAAGTGTCCCAGGAACTGTTTTTCAAGATGACACTGTAAGGAGAAGGACCGAGCTGTGGGTACCTGTTCTGTGCTGGGTCCGGAACTACCGGGGCTGTCTCCTCTGTTGTCCGGGGGAAAGAATAAGAGACCGGACAAACCTTTGCACCAGGTAGTAGGGGGCATGGTTAAGCGTTAGCAGAAAAAGCGCACGCGAAAACAGTCAGTGTTGGCGGGAGCAGACAGCGCACGGCAGGTAGAGAGGAGTGCTCTATCCCTTGAGCGTCAATACCGTGCGGGCCTGTGTCAGATCACTCCCACCGCCACGAGCAGGGACTTGAGAGACAGTACTGCAGTTTGCCTGGTGACTACCAGAGAGCCAGGTGCCGCACGCTCCATGTCTGTGAGTACCTAAGAGCCTAAGAGAAACTGGGTACGGGACAGACGTTTACACCCTGAGCTGCCAGTATATACTTGCCGGTCTACGTTGAACCCGGATAGTCCTGTGGTTTTCTCATTCTCAGCTGCATCAAACTATGGACTAGGGGCAGTGGAAGATACCAGAGACCGACCGCTGTTACCAGAAAACGGATCGTAGCTACTTACAAGACCCTGTTGGCCCAGCACCGTGCCAGTCCACTCAGCGAAATTGATTTCCCCACAGCTCTCATAGCCTGAGGAACTGCTGATACGATAAGTTACTTCAAAAAACTGCCATTACTTTATCCATTTCTTCCTGCATTACCTTTTGAAATTGAACTGTTTACTCCCTCATTTAACTGTTTTACCCCATACCTTAACTGCTTATCTCCCTGCGTGGAGTATCTCATTGTTAAAGTAAATTTGTTAACCCTTGCTCTGCTTCCTGTGCCTCCCTGCATCTTGCTCCCTGATCACAACACCACCAGGTCGTATAATCGTGCCACTGTGATCAGCCTATGTGGCCTGTATGTGCTTCCATATCCTTCATTGTCTCAAGCACATCTGGATATTATTTGTCGGCAAATGCAAAGCAGCTGCCAGCAGCGGATCTTGATGATTTGCTTGTCTAAGTGCATTTAGCACAGCAGAACCTTCTTCAGACAGCCATTAATAACCTCACTGATAGCAGCCAAGGCTGTATGTGCCGAGATTTCTGCATGTGACGCTCATACTCCATACTGGATAAACCCAGATGTTTTGAAAATGTTATTTCTATTTTTCCATCAACTGCAGATCAGTAATGCATCTCCATCCTGTGATTTCCATAATTCCATGACTTTTTCTTCTTGGATGATACAATTTCAATGTTGAGGAGTGTTAGTATATTTCTGTTTTTAAAACTTGGTGACAACTAATCTGAGGGCTGTATGCACTATTCACCTGTATACCATATGCAGCTATTTGGGCACTTTGTGGCGCTCTTTCAAAAATATGTACCACTATTTGGTCACTATATGTCATTTTTAGGCCATGATGAGTTTTTGATGTTGAGGATTTTCCTCACCATTTCTGCACCTATTTTGTAAATTAGGTGACTTGCGTTATTTTTATTGCGTCTTTTACTTTTTTTATATGTTTATTTTGTTGCGTTTTTTTGTCTCTTTTTTATGTCATTTCTAAATAAAGCCGCTTTGTTTTTGATACTTCCTGGTATTTGGCATTGAAAAAACTTTATTGATACAGTCATGTGCAGATTACATGCGTTTTTTACCTGCGGATTTTATGCTTCTAATTCAAGTCTATGGAAAAAATCTGCATAGAAATTTCACCGTGCCCGCAAGAGAAAGTGACATGTTGCGGATATGAAACTTGCACCGCACGCCACTTTACGCTGAGTGAAATAAAGCACAGAGGGCATTAGATTTCTATAAATCCATCCACTTTGCTGGAACTGTACGACGCATTGAAAATACGCAGACGCAGAGTCAAAAACTCATCAAAAACTAATCATAGTCACACAGCCTTAAAGTACTATATGGCACTATTAGATTACTATATGGCACATTTAGACACTTTGCGACCTATAAGTCCAGTATTATAGGGATATAGGGCACTATCAGGGCACTATGTAGCATTTCTCTGGGAAATATTCGGGAATTAAATATTCTATTATGGTTTTTTTTTGCCTCTCTGCCTTTATTTTTTTTTTTCTGAAATCAAGACCTTGGTGACCCCCTTGTCTTCCTTTATGGGGTTCCAGTACATTGGGGAATGGTGAACAGAACTCAGGAGGGTTATAGAGGACTGCACAGCTGCAGATCGGGGTGATTAGGAAAGATTAGGCTGATATAAGAGGCCATACAGGTGGGATTCCTCAGCTCAGAGCTGCTGACAAGACCCCAAAGGTTAAAGACTACAAATGGCATTTCTAGCCATTAAGAGGAGAACAAAGTGTTACATGATGTATCAACCAGTGTGGTCAGTAAATCACTGGAGATGGCGCTGTGAGCGAGAGACTATTACATTATTACTCGACCACTCATCTCTGATGTATGAAGAAGACAAGAGCAACCTGGACCGAGCACAGCAAATTATAACTCTGGAGAACACAGATTAAATGAATTAATACCGATTTATAACCAGGGGTCAAAAAGTCTCCATATGTAGTGGAGAGATTCTGCAGCAGTAACACAGATTATATTAGGCCGGGATCACACATGCGAGAGACACGGACAAGTCTCTCATGTTAATACCCGACACTGCCGCCGGCACTCGGGAGCGGAGCGAGCGGCTGCATAGAAATACATGCAGCCGAACGCTCCGCTCCCGAATGCAGGCGGCAGTGCCGGGTATTAACATACGAGACTCATCCATGTTTCTTGCATGTGTGATCCTGGCCTTAGTCCCATCATCCCTGTCCACAGGAGCTCACAATCTATTGTCACTATCTTATACACTACGTATTACTCCTATCATCCCTGTCCCCAGGAGTTCACACTCTAATGTAACTATCTCATACAGAACTTATCACTCCCATCATCCCTCTCCCCAGGAACTAACAATCTAATATCACTATCTCATACACAACGTATCACTCCTATCATCCCTGTCCTCAGGGGCTCACAACCTAATTTCACTATCTCATACTCAACATATCACTCCCATCATCCCTGTCCCCATGAGCTCACAACCACAACCTGATTTCACTCATACATAGTTGATTACTCCCATCATCCCTTGTACCTGGAGCTCACAATCTCATCTAATTAACTCACAGAATTAGTGAATTTTTTTTTATAAATTTGGTGCATCCTGGTGAAGTTTTATAGAAGGAAGTTGACATAAAAGCCTGCTGCTAGCTGGCGACAATTCAGACTATAATTCTGTCATATTAATAAATCTATTAGGCCGGGATCACACATGCGACGAAAACGTCCGTCGCTCGCATGTGAAATCCCAGCTCTGGCGCCGGCACTCGGGAGTGGAGCGAGCGACTACATAGAACTACATGCAGCCGCGCACTCCACTCCCGAGTGCCAGCGCCAGAGCTGGGATTTCACATGCGAGCGACGGACGTTTTCGTCGCATGTGTGATCCCGGCCTTAGACCGATTGTCTCCTCTCCCGCTCCCAGTTAAGTGTCAAGAGAAAATGACATGACCTTTTTTTTCCCACCACCAGTTTTCAAAACCTGAAGCCAAACAATTGCTCAAATGGAGGAACAGATGATCAGGAAGGCTTTGTGCACACAGAATCTTTTTTCTATGCTTTCAGAGTTGAAGCTTTAGTGACAAACCTAACATTTTTGAGGAGGATTTGGAGAGTTTCCGATCAGTTTCTGCTCCAAAAACTCTTCGAAAAGCTCAGTGTGCACATAGCCGAAAGTGGTTTTACAATATTAATGAATAACAAGAATCTTCAAGTGTTTTTGCAACAAGTTTTCAGTGTTTTTTTTTAAGCAGAATCGCTCGAAAATACTTTGGGTGCACATATGAGATCAGAGCCAGCCCTTGCTCATCATGATCTGGGAGCAGCCGTCACACTGCAATCACTGGTGTTAGCAATATTGTAATATAGATCAAAGCCAAGTACATCAGAGGAGAGTAACAATGTCTCCCATGACCTAAGAGGATGATGGCGGCCCGGCTCATTATTGCTGTCACCGCTGAACTCCGCTCAGGAGGGGCCACGTATTGTTTTAAAAGTGTTAAAACTTAAAAACGTTTTAAGTTTAAAGATGAAATTATATTTGCCTTCCCATTATGGCCGCTATCGCAAAGAAATATGAATGACCAGAGACATGTAGGGAACACAAGTCAGATTAATGAGCTCTTACACTTGTTAATGCAGCTTTGGGGTCCCGTACAGAAATATTTTGGTGAATGATTTGAAAGGAATGGAGGTTGAGGGGCTCAGCTAGTGGCTAAGTATTTCATATAATGGAGTAGGGCGTAAGACAATCCTGGATTAAAGAGATGTTGCGTTTTGGAGATCTGATCAGTTGTAGCACGGTTCATACGACATTAGGGAAGCACATTACCACTACTCGGCCACATGCCAAAGGCAATGTACAGCTAAATGTCCCCAATATTCTCAGTTGATCGTCTGTTTACATTGGCTGCAGATGTCATAGCCAGTGTACCCCATGTAACCGCTGCAACCAATCATTGACCTCAGCAGTATGCGGCACAAGACACTTTGGACAACCCTTTGCCCTAGGCGGGCGCCTACCATACCTACCCTTCTTCCCGGCCTTGCTTCTAACCCAACCAGGGGTTAGATTGTTCTTTTTACAATGCGTTATTCTTTTTTAATACTTTTAAAGCTGTTTTTGTTCTGTTCAGTATATATTGTAGTAAAGATATTAAATCTGATTTTTTTTATTTACTGTGGTTTATTTATGTAACATCCTGAATTACGTATGTCACTCTGGTGCCTGCCTATGGGGATGTCCACATGGGATTCAATGAGGATTTACTGCATATTTCAACTTTTGAATTGCGGAGAGTGAAATACGCAGAAAAAATTGATTGCAGAATTGTACTGCCGGTCAATTTTCTGAGCGAATTTTGGAAAAACTCTTTTCCAGTGCTGCTACTGTAATATTCTGCAAGTCTTACAACTAGAAAATCTGGATGGTAAAGCTGCCGTGTATCTGACTCATGTGCATGTTGCCTTATTGTTTGGACTCCGGGCTGATCGACTGATACAAAGTATAAAAGTATAAGAAAAGAGATTTCTGATTTTTTCTGTCTAACGCCAGCCATACACGTAGATGGCTGTTTGGATTGTTTGGCTGACAGCCAGGGCTGCCACCAGAAATTTGAGGGCACGATATTGGCAATATAACCCCCTTGAGACTCTGCCCAGGTTCCACCCCAGCTCCACCTCCATCCTATGAATCTTCCAGTCTCACCGCCCACTCTTAGAAAAACTCCATTGACCGAATAATACCACATACAAGGAACAAATACCGCCACACCTTGACCAGATCACATATTACCATCACATAGCTACTGAATAATACCACACACAAGGGACAAATACCGTCACACTGCGACCAGACCACATATTACCATCACATAGTGACTGAATAATACCACATACAAGGAACAAATACCGCCACACCTTGACCAGATCACATATTACCATCACATAGCTACTGAATAATACCACACACAAGGGACAAATACCGTCACACCGCGACCAGACCACATATTACCATCACATAGTGACTGAATAATACCACATACAAGGGACAAATACTGTTACACCATGCTACATATTACCACCACATAGTGAACAAATAATACCACATGCAAGGGATAAATACCGTCACACCATGACCAGACCACATATTACTGCCACATAGTGACCGAATATTACCACATACAGGCAACAAATACCACCATACCATGACCAGACCACAGATTACAAACAAATATTGACTGAATAATACCACATACAGGGAACAAATACCGCAACACCATGACCAGACCACATATTACCACCACATAGTGCCATTATACACAGGAGTTCTGTATATACTACATAGTGTATAGTATCAGTGTACAGGTAACATACTGATTCACCAGCGACATTATACACATTAGCTCTGTATATAGTGTCAGTGTTCAGGTAATACAGGGATCACCAGTGACATTATACACAGAAGCTCCGTATATAGTGTCAGTGTTCAGGTAATACAGGGATCACCAGTGACATTATACACATTAGCTCTGTATATAGTGTCAGTGTACAGGTAATACAGTGATCACCAGTGACATTATACACAGGAGTTCTACATGCACTGCATAGCATAAGTGTACAGGTATCACACTGACTCACCAGGGATGTCTCTAGTTGAAGATATTCATCTTCGCTTTCTTCTTCATCCAGTACAGACCACCATCACTTCTTCCAGTCAGGACTCCTCTCTGCAGAAAATAACAGCGTTATCTAGCACTCATTACCCAATTTTTCCCCAACTTCTACAGTACGCAAGATGAAGAAGTAAAGTGGCTGTGTCACCCTGTACAGTAACAGGACCTTCCACCCCACTGAAAACTGTATTCTGAAAAATAAAATATATCACAGCAGTAATAATAGCCCTTAATTAGCCCCTACAGTAATGATGTCCTACATCCTGGCACCTTCCTGTAATAATGTCCCCCATCCTCGTGCCATGTGTCTCTTTCCTGGCCCCCATGTGTTTCTATTCTGCTCCCATATGTCCTCCTATCATGGCCGCATTTGTCCTCCCATCCTGCCCCTTTTCCTCAACCATTTGAGCCATAGACATGCTGGCGCATGACAGTGACGTCATACGTCGGCGATGTGCAAATTGACATCAGCTGCAGGTCTCTGATTGGCTGGCGGCTTTTATTGCAGTGCAGTAAGCCCAAGCTCCCCCTTCCTCACCGGTCCATGCCCCCCTCTTCACTGGCCCGGGCCCTCCTCCTTAATGATCTGCGCCCCCCTCCTGCCCAGGTGCAGGATTCGGCAGTTCGCTAATAAGTGACCGTGCGCATTTCCTTCAACGATCCCTAACTGTCCCTACGACATCATATAGGTGACAACCATATTTAGATATCCAACCCTGCCATCCCCAAATCAAATATAGGAAGTATATGCCAAAACCCCTGTAAGAGAGATCATGAATGGACTTAAATATCTCTATCTAGAAGTTGTGAAAGGTGCCTCTCCCATAGCAGGAGGTCCAACCATGAACCCTGGTCATATGAAAAAGCCAAAGTTCAGTTGCTCTTGCAAGTCATCATGTCAGAATACCCACCTTGCTTCTCACTGTAGGATTAGCCAATCTCAGTCGCTCTTGATGGTACCTCTCCCTTTTCAATACTCATAAATTTCATGGTTGAGCATCGTCCTCCATGAATTTTTTGCCAAGGGAGTGCACCATTTACGTGTGATATTGTTGACGTGATTTCTAATTCTTCTTCTAAGCTCACATCCCCTCTTTCCCATATTTTTCATACCACAAATACATGCGGCTTTATATATCACCCCTTAGGTGCGGCAATAGACCCATTTAAAACAACCTTTAATATTAGTCGGTAGTCAAGTTAGTCATTTTTAATGTCTCCAATTTTCATCAATATGGAGAATTGGCCAATAGTTTTCAATAATCGCTTTTACCTCCTAGGCACCATTATTGAAAGTAGAAACCAGTCTGATTTGACCTTTATTGCTTTTTATTGATATTGGGATGAGTAGGTGAGTTTTCTCCCTTCCCTTAGCTTGCATTTAGGTTCCCTTTAGAATTGTTTTGGGCATAATTCTTAATCTACCGTATATACTCGAGTATAAGCCGACCCGAGTATAA
>VIAB01030744.1:0-32938 GCA_009801035.1 Oophaga pumilio
AGATGTAGGTGTTAAATTAAAGTATTTATTCATGGAAAAAAATTTGTGTGGGCTCCCGCGCAATTTCTCCGCCAGAAAGGGAAGTCCAGTGACTGAGGGTAGATATTAAGAGCCTAGAAGGGGACCATGGTTCTTGACCCCCCGGCTCAAAACATCTGTCCCCAGCCACTCCAGAAAAGGCACATCTGTTAGATGCGGCAATTCCGGCACTTAACCTCTCTTTTCCCACTGTCGTGTATTGGTGGCATATGGGGTAATAAGGGGTTAATCTCACCTTTGTATGGAAAGGTGACATTAAGCCTGGTTAATAATGGAGTGGTGTCATTAAGAGATCTATCCATTATTAATCCAGTAGTTTGAAAGGGTTAAAAAAAAGCACACACACATTAAGAATAAAGTCATTTAATGAAATAATTAAACACAGAGGTTTTCCATCTTTATTACACACCCAATCCAAGCAAAGTCATCGTTCTCCTGTAAAAAATAAAACATAAAAAACCAGCAATATACCCATACCTGTCCGTCGTACAGTCAAGTCCCATGCCGCAATCTAAATCAAGGGGTTAAATAGTTTAGAACCAGGATCAGTGCTAATGCGACCGGCCCGGCTGTAAACCACTGTGGAATGAATGAAAAGCTGTCTGCGCAGCCTCCCCGCCTGACTGGAGATGAACTCTGTAGCGTGGGAAAGTTTCTGAACATTTTCCCACAGTGCCGAGTTCACCGCGGGTCAGGCAAGGAGTCTGCGCAGCCTCAGTGACTATTATTCCATCATTTCTTGTTCCATTATCAAACATCTTATTTAACATTAGGAATGCAGGGCATGTAGATGTATGCGTTTGCCGCCGCATGCGTTGTTTTGACGGTGCGGCGACCGGAAAAAAAAGCAATATGTTGCATTGGGCGCAGGTCGCTGCACCGTCAAAACGACGCATGCGGCGGCAAATGCATACATCTACACGGCCTGTGTTCCTAATGTTAAATATAAGTACACAGGCTGCATGCAGGACACTTGCAGGCATAGGCGGAGCTGACCGGAGGAGGTGCGATGGTGGGCGGAGCTTCATAGAGGAAGTCCGCAGCCCTACGCTGCTCAGCCATATGCTAGTGTGAAACTAGCCTTATATCTATTACTTGTGGTTCATTTGAGCTCGAGCACTACACCAATTTTACACTACTCCTTGAATTGAACAAGAAATGCAAGAATATGTAATAAAAGAACACTTTCTAAAAATTAAACTGTCCCTTTGAGTGTATGCACAATGATGCTTTTCAAACATGTCGAAAAAGAAAATAAAAATGTACGGTAAATCAAATGAGTAAATAATAATACACTTTGTCATTTTTTAGTTATCCAATATCATATATCTCTGAGTGTAAAATTATGTGAACCTTTGCGGTCAGTATTTGCTGTGACACCCTTGTGTAGCAATAACTGTATCTAAAAGTTTCTGGTAATTATTGATTAGTCCTGCACATCGGTTTGGAAGAATTTTAGCATACATCCTCTCTACAAAACAGTTTCAACTCTGCTATGCTTGTGGATATTCTCTGATGAACTGCTCGCTTCAGGTCCTTCAAAATATTTCTAAAGGATTAAGGTTAAGACTTTTATGTGGCCCTTCCAAAACTTTAACTTTATTCTTCTTTAATCATTCTTTTGTAAAACAACTTGCTGTATAACCCAAGTTTTTTGAAGTTCAGCTCATGGACAGATGTGTATATATCAAGGAGAGAAGTATAAAAAAACCCTTTTAATCTATATTATGATAAAAAACAAACCTACACAGGCTTACTTAAGAGATACCTAAATAATTAAAAGTAATTCTATAAGTATTCCTAAAATGGGTTGATTCACATAATTACATACTGTGGCTGCAATCAGTCCACAGTGGAAAAAAAGAGCTCATGAAAAATAGTGCATGATTATAAATGGTTTCATCTCACTCAATTTCTAGGAATACTATATACATAATATATGCTCTGAGAGGATTGTGACACTCCCTACATATCTATAGGATAGGGTGTCAGTACATTTCTTGCCTATTATTATTTGCCTGACATTTTGCTTTAGAATTTGCTGGCAAATTCAGAACTCATTTTTCCAATAGTGATGGCAAATCGTCCTTGCCCAGCAAAACATGCCCAAACTATTATACTACCACCTCCGTGTTTCAAAGATGGAAAGCAGTTTTTATGCTGTAATGCAGTGTTTTTCATTTTCCACACATAACTCTTCCCATTTAAAGGGAACCTGTCACCCCTTGGGACGTATATAACCTATTAATATGCGCATACAGATAATGGAAATGTTACACTAGTCCTACATGTATGCCCCATATTAATGGTTTTGTTGTTGAGAAATATTATATTCTGTCTTATGCTCATGATTTCTTCCAGGCTTCAAGGCATGAGGTGCCTGGAAGAAATCCCTGCTTCCTGTCTTCATTGCAATACTGCTCCCTTCCCATGTACATCCGTTAGGCCCTGGAATCCTGCTTCCTGCACACAATCAATAATTTGTACCTCTTCCTTCCTTCTATGGGCACTGCATTCAGGGATCTTCTCCACAGGTGCCGGCGACTTACACTCAAGTGACCTCCGGTGTGCACCCCAATAAGATGATTTAGAGAATCCTGCTTTGAGCAGGGGGTTGGACCAGATGGCCCAGGAGGTCCCTTCCAACTCTACCATTCTATGATTCTATGATTCTATGCTATCCCCACTTCCTGCCTGCTTAATCATCGCTAAGAAACATGTGTACATAGCGATGTCTATGCAGGTAGTAAGTGGAGAAAGCACCTTACCGGCCGGCACACCAGAGGACACTTGAGCAGAACTCGCCGGCGCCTGCGCAGAAGATCCCAAAATGCACTGCACATAGAAGAAAGGAACAGGTGTGGATATTTGAGAGAGTGCAAGGCGCAGGACTCAGGGCTATAACTGATGTGCATGGGACAGGGGTAGTATTAAAATGATGACAGGAAGCAGGGATTTCTTCCTGGCACTGCACGCCCTGGAGCCTGGAAAAATCATTAGCATACAGAAAATAAAATTGCTCAACTATATTAATAGGTCATATATGTCCCGGGGGGATGACAGATTTCCTTTAAATCCAAAAGCTGTATTTTTGTCTCAATGGTTCACAAAATATCGTTCCAATAGCCTTACCCTTCTGGTAATCGTTTGCATACTGTAGATAGGCAGTAGTGTACTTTTTGGAAAGAAAAAATGAACAGAAATATATCATGGTTTGATGGGTTTTCGGATTAGGTGGTTTTAGGGTTAACCTGGATTGTCCTCACTCTGGGTTTCTGGAGGCTTCTTATAGCCTCATTGTGGGGCCATCCTTTGTCATTTATACCTAACCCTTGGCTGAGTGTGTCTGACCCTGTTGTGCCTGTGCTTTTTGCCTGTGCTGTTGTGTGTCCGCTTGGTTTTGATCTGGTTCCATCCCTGTTAAGGTTTCTGTCTGCTGTTTCTGTACTGTCACTTGCCCGGCTTGGTTATCTGATCCTTTGCCTTCGTCCTGACTACTCTCTGGTTATTCTTTTTGTACTGCACCTCCCTGTCTGTGTATGAACCTTGGCTTGTCTGACCAGATTCCATTCTCCTACGCCACCGCTGCGTAACTTTGTAGCTGCTGGCTCCCAGTGGTGCTTTGCGGTAGTTCTGCCCCTACCACTGACGCGCGGTCACGTGCCGCAGGTCCTGCCGGCGCTCAACACCTCACTGCATCCTGGCTGCTTGTGCCCATCCATGATGCCAGACCCCTGGTCCTCTCATAACTGCGGGTTAGTTGCCCTAACCCCCTCGTGTCTTCATATCTCTGACTGTAGGCCTGTCCAGCCACAGTAAGCTATTACAGCTGACGGGCTCATGACAAAACATTAGCTAATATGAGAGAGACCTTTAGCTGCTTAGAGGTTGCCTTGGGTTTCTTTGTGTTCTCGTGGACTCTTGTATGCTTTGCTCTTGGAGCTCTTGGAGTAATGGTTGTATGTAAAACTTCTGGGAAGGGTAATATTGGTCCTGAATTTGTTCCATTTGTACACAGCTTGTACAAATGGTGATTGTTAAATTCCAAACTCCTTAAGGTACTGTCACACTAAGCGAGATCGCTAACGAGATCGCTAGTCACCTATTTTATGACGCAGTAGCGATTTCGTTAGCGACACAGCTGTGTGTGACATGTAGCAGTGATGTGGCCCCTGCTGAGATGTCGTTGATCGCTTATGAACGTTCTGAGCCGTTTTTTGGTCATTGGTGTCCCGCTAGTGAGCCTGAATTGCTGAGTGTGACACCCTTTATGAACGGGACTAGGTTTTCCCAACGACCGCAGAGGTCATTATACAGATCGCTGATCTCTGATAAGATCTTTGTGTTTGGAATCTAACTAGCGATCATATAGCGATCGCACCAACGATCTCGCCAGGTCGTGTCGTTGTCGTGATCGCTGGTGCGATCGCTAAGTGTGACAGTGCCTTTAGACATGGTTTTGTAATCTCTTCCAGCCTGATGAGCATCAACACCTCGTCTTCATTCTTACAAATTGTCTATGACTGATCCATAATTCACTTTCACAAACATGTTTTGAGATTGATTTCCATAGCTCCCTGTACTTTAGATAAAACAGGTTGCCCATTCATAAATGTTTGTCATCCGATTGATTAACAATATCAGACTTAATTTGACCTTCATATTATCTGCTAATCCAAAAGGTTTACATATTTTTGCTGAAAAAGAGCACCAGTCCAGTGCAGCTCCAACAGGGGCTCTCCTGCTTTTTACATGTAATCCACAATAAAAGGACACTGAAGGGGACGGTAAGTGCCTTGCCTTTTCTTACATATTGGATGGTTACATATTTTTGCTACTCACACAAATGTGACATTGGATGATTTTCTTCATTTAGAAAATTAAAAAGTGTAATATTTTTTACACTAATTTATGTCATTTGGTTCTCTATCTTATATTTTGGATTCGTGTGAACATCTGATGTAATTTCACTAAAATGTATGCCGAATTTTGCAACAATCTGAAGGGTACAAGCACCAATGTAAGATAACAGGTGAAAGAATAACATCAAGAAGCTCTCTCCATGGACCTGGCCCTCTCCATGGACCCATATCTTTCATGCACTACTTGGTTAGTAGTGATGAGTGCAGCTTTAAGCTTTCTGATGAGAGTTGTCAGCACTACCGATGCCTATAAATAGAAAAGTACTTTACTGCTATTCACAAATGCCAAAGCTAGATGCATGGAACATGGACGACGAAGGAGGAGTTTCTTGGGAACATTTTTAAATAAATTGATGAGCAGGTGATAGTGGGGGAGTCTTTATTCAAATAAAGTATTTTTTTTCTTTATGTGATTTTTTGGGGATTACTGGGTTACTAATGTGGGATTCTGATAGACACCTCTCCATTACTAACTCCAGGGCTCCATGCCAGCTGGCATAACTTAGCTGACATCAACTCCAAGAAATATCACTACGATTGCCACTACACCAGGGCAATTGGGAACAGCTGGGCAAACCCCAGGGGTTGATGCTAACTGTGATTTTTGACAAATCACAGTTGTCATCAACCTCAAATCCCATTACCCTGATTGCCAATACACCAGGCTAATCAAGAAGAACTGAAACAGGGAACCACAATTGGTGCATCTAATATGATGCAAAATCCTGGGGCGTCAGTAGGTTGGTATTTTTAGACTGGGTAGGACAAATGACCATGGACCTTCTCAGCCTAGTAATATCATCATCCAGGTTTCTTCTTTACCTTGGCTGGTTATCAAAAATGGTGGGGAGCCCACAAAATTTTTTTACTTGTTCATTTATTTAGTTCACAGAAATGCATCCAGGTGTCTTCCCAAAGTTGTTCCCATTCCATTTAGGCACTGTTTCCATCCACTTCAGAGATTTTCCTGACCCCCAGCCTTCCTGTTAAGGTCTTCCTAAAAAATGCATGGGTTTCCCATTGATTTTCATTTTACTCGTTACTCGAGTTGAGCCCGTCCAAATGTCTGACCTGCTTGATTTAAGTACCGAGCACTCGAATATTTTAGTTCTCACTCATTACTAATGGTTAGTCACTGACTAATAGTCAGTCATTACAGTGACCAATTTGCAAGAGTATACTGTTCTAACAATGGTTGCCAAAGTAGAAATGTATGGCCAGATGCAATTTTCCTGGTGACAGTGGAGCATCAGGAATTAAAGACTTGAAGTGATTAGCTGATCACAGGGTATGCTTTTGTTTAATAAGGGTTTTGCAACAGGAGACAACATTATTAATGAATGTAAAATGTATGCACACATTTGCAGGTGAAAATGTGTCTTGATTGGAAAATAAAAATAGTTTCCAACTCTTTTTACCAAGTTTTCATAGCTAATAATTGCTGGACTAAAAAAAGATATCTTGTCTATTTAACTCCTTATCTCATTCAGCAATTTATCTGGCTTTCAGTGAAGTTGAGATTAGCACAGGTCACTCAGGCAATATTAGCTCTTCATGTGAATGTCAAAAGCAATCTCATTCTGTAAATATCAGGCCATAGATGGCAAAATAATTTTCTCTTTTTATTGGGGATTTTTCAGTTATGTTTTTATGGATAATTTTTTATTGTTAAGTTTTTACCTAAAGCAATAGTACAAGGAAAATATAAATCTATAAAATGAGATTTGCTTTAAAAAATAAGATTTCATGCTGAAGAAGTACATTGAAGGCTATGTCGTGTTTTCCCATGAGGCAGAGACCATTTTAACATTCTTACTTTCTGGGAACTAAGTAAAACTTACTTTCTTCAATTACACCCATGGACCATCTTTTGCATAAAACTATAAATACAATGTTGTTGTTTTTTTATCTATTCTCAAACTTATTAAAGCTTGACCACAAAATTTAGAATTTATCAATAATAAAAAAATGTTTTTACATATGAAGGCCAAAGTAAAATTAATCCTAGAGGCAAAAGATCTATGGTAAGTTCTGCTGGAGAGAAGAGACATTGTTATAAATTCTATCCTAATGAGCTGTTAAAGGGGTTGTCCACTACTAGAACAATTTCTTGTCATTACCCTAGCTTGGCTCCGATAAAATAAAAAAGTCAATACTCACCTCCCGTGCCGGAGCCGTTCCTGTAGTGTCCGCACTCGTTGTCGGACCTCTCATGCGGTTTTGATGACACGTAGTGCCCTGTGCCCAATCATCACTGGCCTCACTGTCCCCGCCTTTGGACAAATTGAACATGAAGTGGGAGTCCGGGCTGCGGCTGCTCTCTGACTTCCTCTTCATGTTCAATTCGTGTGAAGGAGGAGACAGTGACGCCATCGCTGATTGGGCACTGGTAGCAAGTGTCATCACATCTGCACGAGAGCCCCAGGATCACATGTTCTGACACCGCAGAAACAGCGCCAGCACAGGAGGTGAGTATGGGCCTTTTTTATTTTATTGGGGCTAAGCATCGGGAATGAAAAGGGGTTGTCCAAGTAATAACTTTAAAAATAGCTATTAATGTTTTTCCTTCTATTAAGCCTTAAAAGCAGATATAAGAATGCTACCGTACGTATTGTTTAAAAATCAGGGTTCTATTAGTGATGAGCGAATGTTCTTGAGTAAGATGTTATCTGAGCATACTCAGGTGCTAATGAAGTGACTTCAGCATGCTTGAAAAATATGCGTGAGTCCCCGTAGCTGCATGTTTCGCAGCTGTTCGACAGCTGCGATACATGCAGGGATTTCCTAACAAACAGGCAATGCATGCATTTGTTACGGCTGTCGAACAGCCGCGAAACATGCAGGCGTGGGGACTCGGACATATTTTTCAAGCACTCCGAAGTCACTCGATTAGCACTCAAGCATGCTCGGATAACACGTTATCTGAGCACTTTCGCTCATCAATAATCTCTATGTTTAATATTTTTAAGGTTTGATTGGCTCATTTTCATTGACATTTAACCCTTATGTTATGAGCCTTGATTTCTACTTTATAATAACTATATTTTTAATACTTGCTGAAGAAATTATTCTTACTGTTCGAGAATGAAGCAGTTTCATTTTTATTTTGTAGATAACTCTCTTCTTTTATGTTTTATTTTAAGGTAGTTGATTCAGTCATCAATATTCACTTCCAATTTGTTTTTCACTATGCTTAGAGAGTCAAAGATGTGTATATTGTGTGATATATGTAGAACAAGAGTCTTACATGGTTTTATATCACCTCCAGGTGATATAAAAAAGAAATGTGTAGTGAATAAAAGAGATAGGCCCAGGTTAGAACACGTCCTTGCCGACTTATGATTTTCTGCACATGATTATGGAGGCAGACATCTAGCACAAGCTGTTCCTTTGGTCTGTTACCAACCTTGAAAGATGGAACGGGTGTCCGGACACAGTTTATTATTGGACAGAGTTCAGAGAATCCTTTTTGATCTGCACAAAGGTCACTGTGCAAAGAGAGAGGGTGAGATAAGCTGTGACCATCTCCCTTGCTAACTGAGAATACTGTGCATTCTGCCTCTAGCTGTATAGAGGTGTTATCTTATATTGTAATACACTCTGTAATAATAAGAAGAAATCGTCTTGGAAGTATATCTCTACAAAATACTGTTTGGACTGCAATATTTCATATTTTTTTTACTGTAGATAGTGATAATAGAGAAGAAAATCAGTAATTTTCAGAAAATGCATTTGCTGTTATGTATTATTATTATTATACATTTTTATAGTGCCATTTATTCCTTGGCGCTTTACATGTGAAAGGGGCAAATATAGATAAGTATAATAAATATGAGCAAAACAAGGCACACATAAGTACAGAAGGAGAGAGGACCCTGCACGCGAGGGCACACAGTCTACAGGGCATGGGTGAAGATACACTAGGAGAGGGTAGAGTTGGTCGTGCGGCGGTACAGTAGACTGAGGATCATTGCAGAAGAGGTGGGTCTTCAGGTTCTTTTTGAAGGTTTCCGTGGTAGGGGAAAGTCTGATTTGTTGGGGTAGAGAGTTCCAGAGTATGGGGGAAGCATGGTAGAAGTCTTGAATGCGGTTGTGTGAAGAAGAGATAAGTGGGGAGTAGAGAAGGAGATCTTGAGAGGATACAAGATCCAGAAGAATTTTTAATGCAGTCCAATCAATATGACAGAGACGTTTCGGTCCCACATGGACCTTCATCAGCCCGACTGCTTAGAGGGGAGAAAAATTAAGGATGAATATTCTTTAACTCTTTCATTAAATGCCTGTAAAAATAAACAGGTAGGTGTGGGTAAAACCTCACACTGTATCTGCAAGGGTATGCAGAGACGGGGGAAGCTGCTTACACCGACACGATGTCCACCGCTGGTCAGACCACCTCTAAGCAGTCGGATTGACGAAGGTCCATGTGGGACCAAAACGTCTCTGTTATATTGATTGGACTGCATTAAAAATTCTTCTAGATCTTGTATACAAGTTGAGTGCCAAGTTTATTTTTTCACTATACACTGGCCTGGGAACCTACTTGTGCACCACTACACAGTTGTGCTACGCTGTCTATGATAGTTTAGATTTTGAACTGGAGCCTCTGGAAAATAGGAAGCCAGTGAAGGGCTTGGCATAGAGGAGAGCCTGGGGAATAACGGGGAGATAGGTGAATTAGTCGGGCAGAAGAGTGTAGGAAGGATTAGAGTGGTGCCAGAGTGCTAGAGGGGAGGCCAGAGAGTAGGAGGTTGCAGTAGTCGCGCGGGAGATGATAAGGGCGTGCACTAGTGTTTTTGCGGTTTCATGGTCAAGTAATGCACGGATCTGGGAAATATTTTTGAGTTTCAATCAGCAGGAGGAGGCAAGGGCTTGGATATATGGCTTGAAAGAGAGGGCAGAGTTGAGGATCACCCAGAGGCATCGAGCATGCGGGACTGGCGATAGTGAGCACTCATTGACATTGATGGATAGGTCAGTTGGAGGGGTAGAGTGAGATGGGGGAAAGATGATCAATTCTGTTTTGTCCATGTTCAGTTTTAGAAAGCAAGCAGAAAAGAAAGATGAAATAGCAGACAGACATTGTGGGATTTTGGTCAGTAACAAGGTGAGGTCAGGTCCAGATAGTTAGATCTGCGTGTCATCGGTGTAGAGATGATACTGCAAACCGTGGGATTCTATGAGCTGTCCCAGGCCGAGGGTGTAGATGGAGAAGAGTAGGGGCCCTAGAACTGTATTAGAACTTGACGCTTAAGCAAAATTATTGGATGCTCAACTTTTGAAGTGGTTTTCTAAGCCCTGTTAGAGTATATTGTTGTATACTCAGAAGTTTCAAGGATTCTGTAGCGCTGGTGAGGCCAACAGAAGGGCACAGACTTGTGATTTTCCCCAAGTCTTCACCTCATTAGTGGGTTGAAAGCTTATTATATATGCTCATTGAATACATACATTTTATGAATAAATGTAGGAATTTTTAAAAACAGACATTCCCTGCATCCACCCAGGTTAGTCACAGCCCTCATCAGTTCTTTGCTTGAGTGCAATTACCACTCACAAGAATTGTTGGCAGGCCTGAAGACTTCCTTCCTTACTTTAACAGCCCTAAGACTTACTGAGTTAACTGGTGGTGATGGTGCTGCGGTATAGGTTTGGCATGACAGAACGTGGATCAGCCAGGACCAAGACAGTGGGGTATCAAAGATGGCAGACAGACAAGCAGAGAAGTAAGCTCCTCATGAAGCAGAGCCTGATGTGCGGATACACACTGGAATAGTAGAAATATAGGTAAACTGGTAAGTTTCTTGCATAGATGCAGTTAAGCACAGAAATAGTAGATACATAGGCAATCATAAAAATCATGGCTGAAATATGGTTATTCACAAGAACTGAACTGACCTGAGAGTATGAGCAGCATAGGAATAGCAGAGACCAAAATAATCAGTTACCTTGATTTCAAAGTCAAAGATGTGACTATCTGTCACGCTGTCTAATGATATGTATACAATGTCAGTAAACTATTCTTACAGGAACAACACACTATACAACATATAGTTAAGCAACATCAGCATGTAAATTTAGAATAGATTTACCTGACACGATATTTGTTGAACTCAGGGTTAATCTTGAGGACTTGATGTGCTGTAACAGGAAAGAGAAGGACCGGGGTCTAACCTGACCCTAAACTGGGGTCCTAACTAATCCCTAACCTTGGAGGTACTGATAATGGTTCAGAGGTCCAAGTCTCCAGCCTAACCCTGTCTCCTATCAGTCCCTGAACCCTGTAATCAGTCCTAAGAAGGATCCTGATTACCACCAAAGGGATATGAACTGATCTCAGCTAAATACATAGATTAGACATATAAGACAGACAGGAGAAAACACAGACTTGCATACACACTCAAACACCGAAGGAACATAAATGGTCTGGGATATTAAACTCTAAGCAAGTTGAGCTTAAAACAACTAAGGAGCTCTTAACTTAAAGTCTATACAGATTCATTCCTATCTGTGGTCTGCATGAAGGTTTTCACTGGCAACTCCCAAAGCAGACAACAAGGAATTTAAAGGAAACCAATCAACAAATAATTAATTGCAGCCGGGAGAAACTACACCCAGTCCCAGCACCGAGCACAGACAGAATTAACTCCCTCACTGCCAAACACAAAGAAACAGCAACTCAGCTGTGAGAAGTCAGAATGTGCAACCGCGACGATCTTCGTGGCGATGCACACATGACACTATCTTCAGCAATAACAGAGATGAGTTTGCTGCAATAAAAGAGTTGAGAACGCAATAGCAACAATATTCTAAAGCTTAATCAAGGAAGTAATCGCAAATTGCTTGATAACATACAGCAATGTGCTGGGGAGATGATTAGACACTTTGCTGGACCTGAATGATGTACATGGATTCATGGAGGATCAACGTCAAGTCAAATTTCCTTAAAATCACAGATTCCCGTGATATCAAACACTTTGCGATTCACGTGGATCTCAAAATAAAAATGCCTGATGCTATTTCATGCACTTCTGAAGCGTCAGTGAGTGCTCAAATTATATTCAATGTGGACTCATGGCTTCCCCATAATGTCCTGCAGCCATGGCATTACATAGTTAAAGTGTAACCAATCATAGGAGCTACCATAGACAATATAATAGATTGGGCCAAGGACTGCCATTATATGTTTCTACAGAGTAGGGATATGAGGTCAGATCCCATAGCTCATCCCATATAGGTATAGAAAAAAGACTAATCTGAATGCACTGAACCACTGCAATACTGAAACATATTGAAAATGGAAAGTCTCATTCTGAGAATAGTAATCCAAAAATTCTAGTGATACATAGAGAAATGCTGGACATGCATATTTGCTCAGTGTGACAGTGAGTTAATTGATCTCAGATATTTTGAAGTAACAGCTAATGCATAATAGCCTTTTTGTCTTCTTCACACTGTGCAAACAAGGAAAACAGTATTAAAGGAATCCATCAGCAGGTTTTTGCTATGTAATCTAAGGACAACATGAAATATGTTGTAGCTGGAACTATGGTTCATGAATACTCAAGCAGCTGGCATCTGCCTGAACTAGTCACAAAAGGCCTGAGGTAATGATATGCCAAAGTATCCTGGCACAGACTGATACAGAGGAAGCCAACCATAAGAAAAGGGGGATTATTAAATTATTTTTTTATTATCATTATCCTGCATATGAGCAGTGTTATAGTAGTTATACTCTTGTATTGTACATAGCAGCATAGAATAGTAGAATGTTAGTGTTGGAAGGGACCTCAAGACTCATTGCATCCAACTCCCTGCTCAATGCAGGATTCACTAAACCATCTCAGACAGATGTCAGTCCAGTCTCTGTTTGAAAACTTCCATTGAAGGAGAACTCACCACCTCTAATGGCAGACTTTTCCACTTATTGATCATCTTCACTATCAAAAAGTTTTTTCTAATATCTAATCTGTATCTTCTCCCTTTCAGTTTCATTCTATTGCTTCTCATGTTTCTGTGTGGCCCAGCTGTGCATGGCACACATGTCTCCAGGAGAATGCACAGGAAAGGTAATTGTGAAGCCTGATATTCATTCACGTACACTTCCCAATACTGCCACCAGAGGGCAACTTAGATTATTTAAGTTAGTTGTGAGAGAGATCTCCTCAGAACAGCAGAGGAGTTTGAAGTAGGAGGGAGTTGGAGTCTAGTCTTGGAGGGAGAGGAGATAAGACTGAAAACCTGACAGAGCTCCTGTAGCTCACCTTATACCGAAGTGGAGGCTAGTACGAGTGGGAAGAAATCACTCTAGCCTAGTCAGAGTTACATCTGAATCTGAAGCAGTTACCTCAGAGTCAGCTGCCTGTGTTCTCTAGAAAGTGGAAAGTGACTCTCGGAGCTACAGCGTGTATACAGTTTGACGAAATGTCCTGTGAGCTGCTCTGGACAGAGTCTGGAAGGAAAGAAGGAAGGGAACTACTGCAGTCATAACAATGAGGCAACTGAGAACAGGTCAGTGAGCATTGGAAGGAAAGCTGACAACTACACCCACTGCTACCGTGCTTATGTTAAGGGCAAGAGCAGGGCGACAGGCGAGTGGAGATAGAAGGACAAGTGACCTAGGTGACAGATCACCTTCACTTAGTTAACCGGACACCGGGGTCCGAAGCATTGCTAGTACTTCACGGCTAGTGATAGAAAACACCGGAATCCTTGCTGGACTTCAAGTCACAGAAGGTAGCCCTAAGTGCTGATACGTAACTGGAGTCAGGGAGAACGGGACGGAGTAGGTCTGATCAGCCACAACGACTTAGTTCTTTCCAACATCTGATTATCAGAGACAGAAAAGGCTCTACCACAATGTCGGCCGGGCGTAGCTGTTGCATTAAGAGTTAAACTTGACTTCATGCAAGTTAGGACTCACATATATTTCGAAGGTAAAGGAGGCCTTACACCTGCTCAGCAATTACCTGAATGTGCATTCTCCAACCTGACCAGCTTCCCGGGACATACCTGCCAACAACATCAGTAAAGGTATGGAAAGAGACTGAATTGTGTGTGACTGCGTTATTATCTGCACCCTGCACCATCATAGACTTTGAGGGAACAGTCCCACCTGTGGGGGACTTAACATCTAGCTGCCTAATAACATCCCCTCAGAAGATTCACCCTGCAGCGCTGGTCTATTTGATCAGAAACCACAGGTGGCGTCACGAACTATTCTAAAATCCCCTGTAAATATCCCCCTTTGAATGAGCGCCCAGGGCTACGGACCGAGCTCTGCTGCCAGTGACATCCCCATAGACTTCCATGGGCTCGGTGCCGAGTACCCCATAACCCTGGTAGTACGTGCGCATCATTTCCATGTGAAAATGAGAGTAATGATGATCTCTCAACACTGTGACATCCCTTTAGATACTTGTAGACAGCTACTAAGTTTCCTCTTAACCTTTTTGCATGCTAAACAGTTCCAGATTCTTTTACAGTTCCTGATAGGACATACTTTGCAGTCTGCTCATCATCCTGGTTGCACTTCTCTGAACTTGCTCCAGTTTTTCAATGTATTTTTTGAAACATGGTGCCCAGAACTAGACACAGTATTCCAGATGAGGCCTGACCAAGGAGGAATAGAGGGGGATAATCACTTCATGTGATTTAGACTCTATGCTTCTCTTAATACATCCTAGAACTGTTTTTGCCTTTTGTGCTGCTGCATCACTCTGTTGACTCATGTGAAGTCTGTGATCTATTAGTATACCCAAGTCATTTTTACACATACTGTTGCTTAGTTTTATTCCTCCCATTCTGTAGATGTAATTTTCATTTTTCTTGCCCAGATGTAAAATCTTGCATTTTTCCCTGTTAAATTCTATTCTATTAGTTGCTGCCCATTGTTTAAGCTTATCTAGATCCTTCTGAATCCTTTCTCTGTCTTCGCTAGTCTGCAAATTTGATCAGTTTACCTTCAGTTCTCTTAGCTAGATCATTTATAAAATGTTGAACAAGGGAGTAAGGCCTTGCATTGGAACTAGGACGTGTGTGTAGCAAAAATGCAGTTGTGTCATGGAGAATTTATAATGCTGAAAAAGAGTGACATTTCAATTTTATGGTTATACTTTTTGCCTTGCTGTTGTTCATTCCTCCCTTTTCTGTTTTATCTTTTTATTATGTCCATCCTTTCTTCCTTCCTTCACTTCTTCCATACCATCTTCTCTATCTCCCTTACTAAAGGTACTGCCACACTAAACAATATCGCTAACGGGATCGCTAAAAAACGTCACTATTTAGCGATCCCGTTAGCGATGTTGCTGTGTGTGGCAGCTTCCGGCGACGAGCTTCCTGCTGGGATCTCGCTCGTCGCCGGAAACGATCCGGACCCTATTCTCGTCGCTGGCGCTCCCGCTGGGTGAGTATGTATCGCTGTGTGGCACCTTTTCTTAGCGATTTAGCGGTACTTTTGTACCGCTAAATCGCTAAGAAGATCGCTAACGGCGATAGCGTCGTTAGCTATATCGCTAAATGTGGCACACATTTAGCGATATTAAAACGATCCCGCTAGCGATCTCATTAGTATGCGCCGCTAACGAGATCGTTAGCGGGAGCGTTTAGTGTGGCAGTACCTTAACTCTGAGCCTCCCTCTTTCCTTCTCTCTTTACCAAAGGTAACATCTTGCAAACATAATCTATCTCATTTACATATCATAAATGTCTAACAATGGAGTACTCTAGTAAAAGGATACAGCGCATAACTGGCCTGTGTGCACACCATGTGGCTGCTCTAAATTAAACCATACATTGTGCCAATCATTGATAAATATTCTTGCTGTGTAAAACTATGGATGCTAGCAGATTATGTGAAGATCATCGCATCCAACTGCATGTTGGATAAAGAGGTTATAAATAAACAGCGTAGCGGGCCACTGTTTAGAATTATTCATTATTTTCTCCAAGTGAAACAAATCCGTCAGGATTAGAGGAAGAATTTATTTTATGAGACTTTGTAGTTTCTCTATGAAATATTGATTCATTTAAAAAATGGCCAAATCAACCTATGTAGGGATGAATATTGTAGCTAAAAGAACAAATCAAAATGTGCCTAAAGGACAGTGATTGACATGTGTTTGAAAAGCAGAGTGTTTATCACCACCCAAAGGGACAAAGACAGAGAAAGTGCTCCTGATTACTAATACACTGAACTTATAACTATGAACCTGCTGAATTTTTTTGGCACTCACGCAGCACCATTTTTATGTCCTGTTTTAGCAATGAGTAGATAGACTTGCAGAGGAACAACTTTGAGGCAAATTTCCTTAAAATCACAGGTCCCCATGAAATAAAACACTTTGTTATTCATGTGGATCGCAAAATAAAATATGCCTGAGACCATTTCACACATTGCTGAAGCATCAGTGGGTGGTAAAATTACCTATTGCGTGGTTTCTGGTGTATCACTACAGTACTGAGCCATATTGAAAATAGTCTCATTGTGTGAACAATAATCCAATAATTTTAGGGCTATAGAGACCTGCATAGTCGCTCAGTGTGAATGTGAAATGATGGATCTCAGATAAACTGCAGTAACAGAACCTTATTAAACAGCCTTTTGTATTCTTCACACAATGCAAAAAAAGAGAACAATATTAAAGGGATCTGTCAGCAGTTTTTTCTATGTAATCTGAGAACAGCATGAGTCAGGGGTTAAAACGCTAAAATCATCGATGTGTCACTTATTAGGCTGTGTACTGTAGTTTATTTATAAGGAAGGTTTTATCACTAGGAGGTAATCACTGCTGGACTACAGCTGGTGTGAGTCCTGGCCAACGACACCCCCTCCGTTGATAAGCAGCTCACTGTCAATAGACAATGCAAATAGATATTTGTGGTGTGGGCATGGGCAGCTCTCTGAGCTCTGCTACATGCTGCATCTAAGAACTCTATGTCACAAATACCCAGTAAGCTAAGTGAGATATCACTGGAATCAGGCTCACTTGCCCTATAATAGCAAAACGTGCTGACGGCTTTACTTTTGACCACTCAGTGCTAATTTGGTCTCTCTCTTTTAGCAGCAAATTTATTCCACATTAATCCCTTTTTGTGGAATCTTCAGTGAACCCGACAAATTTGAATTTTAAAATATCTACTAGAAACTTGTACAGATGTTTAATTGTACACATAGGACATCATATTCAGCTGATGTATCCATTTGTAAGAGATCTGCACGCAGTCTAGTTTGAGTAGAGTGCTTCTTCCTAAAGTAAATACATGCTTTCTACCTCTCTCAAGACTTTCAACACTCAGTATTCATTACAGATAATAAACAGGGATACATGAATGATATTTACTGCTCAGGACCAGAGAGGCTCCTCTTACACGGCTTCAGCTGGCCACAGTGCAATGACCCATTTCCTAACTTACTGTCAGAGTGTATTCATGTATGAACAGGAATAGTGGTGATGACTGATGAACCGGTCATTGTAAAAAGTGCACTGTTGTGTAAATATGTAGACTCACCAATACAACACTACTAAATCATGTGACAGTAAATGACTTCCTGTACAACTTTTGGCAGATTCCAATAAAAAGGCAAATGTAAAACGTGTGAAATCTGTGTTCTTAGAGCGAATGTGTTTTCCTTGATACACAATTCCTTATACTAACTCGATTAATAAAGATGAATTAAACGCACAGGGTATACTTCACCACTGTGTCACATTACACATAAATTCTAAATTGTCATAGTGGAAGGGGAAAGGTTGTTTTGGCAAATTCTTGACCAAGGGTCCGATGAATCTTGATGACAAAAAAGAATCTCGGTGAGAAAAAAAAAAAAAATGTCACCCTTTAGAATTTGAAAGTGATATTTTCGGGTGTTGTTTTGATAACGGTTCTAAAAGATCAACAAAATGGTTTAAGAGAGGGAAAGCAGAGGAATAGGCCACACAACAATGAAAAAAGCTTTCTGTATCCACTGCAGTACAACCTGCTGATCTTTACTAGTCTGTGACAACAATATATTTTTGCCTCATTTGACCACTGTATCTGCAGTCTACCATGCCTTTATCACTTTGGCAAAGTAAAGGAAGGCTAATGTGAAGTGGAAGTGGAGCACGGGCAGATTTACAAGGTGAGCAATGTTGTTTTCATTATTTTATGGCATATTATCACTATAGCCAATTTTTGTTGATTTTGGTCAACCCATTTAGATGGTCAATGGACAAAATTGACCTAAAAATGATCCAGTAAAGAAAGCAAACTCTGACTTCCCACTAAAGTTACAACCCAGCTTACATAATACAAGATTGGCCAGAAATGGTTGAATGTTCAAGACATACATTTTGTGTGATAGCATGCATGTGAGGCAGGTAGCACGTCTTATATCAATTGTACTTATATTTATGCATTACAGTACTTGAGATTAGCAGTTATAACGTATGAGTAAATATTTGACTTAAAGAATCGGAAACTTCTACTAAAAAGAAAAATGGCTGAAAGGAAGAAACTGAGGTTGAAGCCTTGGTATAAAGGTTTTGTTTTTACAAAACAAGAGGGTTATGTATCTCTGTCCTTCAGAGTGATAAATTCTTACAAGAAATACTTTCAATCTTCTTTTAAAACTCATGGGAGGAATGTTACATCCTGGAGCGATAAAAGACAGCTCCAAAAAGAATGGTTTGTAGAATATATTTTACACATTCCTCCACTGCCATTTCATGAATAGAAATGGATTACATTGCAGATGTGCATCACCATCATTATACATCGCTCCAAACAGCACAAAAATTGATCTCTCGGCTAACGTCCTCGTATGTGCTACGCTGATAGATTGTCCTGACAGTCAAATAAACTCTGGGTTATACTCGGGCTCTATGCATCACATCGACACTTTTCAATGTTCTTTCTCAAAATGTTGCCTTCTTTTCAATCTCTTATTGAATCAATTTTGCTCGTACGTTATGGCGTTTGTATACATATTGACACGGTAATGGAAAGAAATAGCTATGTAAGTATGTAACCTAATAGATCAGTCTGAAAGCATCATTCTTTACATATTTCATAACACCATATCATTAGTGTTCTCTACCCCAACATGTTTTTGCTATGATTTGTTTTTCATATTTTCCTTTAACCACTTGAACTCCCATGGACCATCTCCTTTATTTTCTATATGATTGCTTCTTAGCATACAGCGAACAGTATGTGTATTCACTATGCTTGTGATCAATAATGATCGCTGCTATAACACCTTGCAATTAGCATTGTTCCTTTCTTTTTCTATCAACAGAAGATGAAAAATGACTGGATCATCTTTACAATGAAAAGCGTACTGAGGTATGGTCATAGGAGCTAGTATACAACAATTGTGTCAGCATAAGGCTCCAAGAAAAAAAATTGTAGGACTGTTACCCGGTCAGTAAAAAATATCACTTTACTATAAATGTCCAAAGTGTAAGCAAATTGGTATTTTGAATGCACCTTTAATGTTCAATGAAAAAGTATCCAAGAAGCTTAGCACTTATATATATATATATATAAATTTATTTATAATATGCAACAGTGGACACAGTCATTGGTTCACCTGCGCTGCTCATTTATTCACTGGGTTAAACAATTTCACATTCTTTAATTGGTAAGCCTTTAAATGACTACTCATGAGCTATACAGTAACTTGCAATATAATAATACAATGTATCAATATTCTAAACACTAGGGCCCTAAATTATCAAAGTCTTTATGCCACAAATCTGATGTAAGTCTTTACGCAATGTGAGGTAGTGCAAAAATGTTGCAACTTCTGATGTTTTTACACCAGTTTTGACTACTTCTGCCAAAAAGTGGTGGAGGACGAGTGGTATGGGGCAAGACAGGGCATGGCAATGCCCATGTATATGTCACGATGAGCTGTGGCATATTATATACCACATACCTTATTCCAGTCTCTAGCTGGAGTAAGAGTTGTGGCAAGGTGCACAGACTCATGCCACTATGGAGAAGCTTCTAATTCATTAATAGGTGTGCACGTCTTAATGAATCAGGTGCCAGAGGGCCAGTATGTTCCTGTGTTAATTTTAGGGCTGGAAATTGATAAAAAAGCTGTTTTTCTCACCTTTTCCTATGCCTACACATGCCTCCTTCCCTGATGCTCTACAGGGTTCTTCTGGCTTTGAGGCCCACAAGGTCATGAGACAGCCTTGGCCTCAGCACTGGAGCTCAGGTGAGGTCCTAGGGACTGGTGAGTATGAAGGGTTTTTCTTTTTAACTCCTTCCCTTGATTTAGTCTGTAATGCTTTGGTGTCTGGGAAACCTCAGAGCATGATAAAATTATTTTCTTTGCAATCAAAGCAGTTTTGAGTCATCCGCATCTTATTTGGACTGAATAGAATCGAACAACCAATTTAAAAGAACCCACTTAAACAAATGTCTAGAAATGTGCTCAAGTGTAATCCATAGCTAAATTAGGCTAAATTGACTTATATAAAGCTACATAAAGTACATGAGATCACATCACCCACACGTTTATTTTAGATATGTTGAACATACCATAACCTGCTGTTGAAAGACCCAGATGCTTCATTCGGTTCTTTACTAATGCTGCAAGTTCTTGCCTTTCTGATCTTCGACACAAGGTCATCCTCTGTTGACTTATCCTCTCAGCTGTTTTGTTGGAATGTCTTGGAACTTTTCGACTTAGTCTTCTGGCCCATTGCATGCTCTTCTTTCTCAGTAAAGGGTGGTCCGCTTGGTCACTGGATGTGGAATTTCGATGGTTGTTACGATTTAATGATGTTTCTTTGGTTTCTTTTGTGTCTTCCCATTCTTCAACACTGATAGATATCTGCGACTGAAACGAGAAAATAATTCCATGATCAATCCTAAATAGATGTTAAAGTGGATGTGTCCTTCAAATATTCTATACGTCTTTTAGTCAAAAAGGCAGGAAAAAATGTTTTATTAGGCAAAAGACTCAGTTAAAGAATACTCAGAAATATGAGCTGGCTGTATTATTTAATTAATTGCCCTAAACGACAATATTTTTAGTGCCCAATTTGGCTTATAAGAGAAAAGAACTGACTTTGTAACAAAATATCACACAAATCTCAAAAATGACATTTATTTATGTGCCCTACATTTTTGGTATAATTTGTGACAAACTTCTAATATCTTTAGCTTTTTCACTCAGGCATTTTTTTTTCCTTTCCAATATCCACAACATTTCTATTTGCCATTATTGTAGCTGGTGTTTTCATCTGGATGAGTTTTATTTTTTAATTAAATTATTTTTGAAATGCTTATAAGTATTTAATGGTTTCTATCATGTTTTTTTGGTGCGAGGGAAACAGTGTTTGTTGTTATATAATATATGCATTTCATCTGGCTTCCAGTGGATACTCTGCCCATTACAAGTAGGATATGTATATAAACCCGCTCACGACTATTCTGCGTGCATACCTGATGAATGCTGGACACAGATGAAACGTGGTGGATTTTTATTTTACATTTTAGCATCCTTTTGATCTTTTTTTCTGTCCATTACTGGCCTCCAGGTTATGGTTTGGAGGAGATGCCAGCAGCTCACTTGGAAATGCTGCCCCTGATTGCATTACCTTGAATCCTCAGTCTGCTATGCAGTTGTGCCCCGTTGATTAACAACTCCCCAAGTTGAGAGTTAAACTCCTACACCACGCTCACTTTTCTTATGCGCTAATGCCACACCCATATCTCATGCCACTCCCTTTTTTCCTCAAGAGAAATATTTCCATTTTTATTTCTTATTTATTTATTTCGGTAGAGGGTAAGTTCTTATGGACAGCAGGGTCTTCTCTTTCTCTCTCTCGTAGAGGGTAAGCTCTTATGGTCAATAGGGTATACTCTTTCTCTCTCTCGTAAGGGTAGGCTCTTAGCTGTTATGATCAGCAGGATCTTCTCTCTCTCTTTTGTATAGAATAAGCTCTTAAGGTCAGCAGGGTCTTCTCCAACTCTCTCTTGTAGAGGATAAGATCTTATGGTCAGCAGGGTCTTCTATATCTCTCTTATAGAGGGTAAGCTTTTATGAACAGCAGCATCTTCTCTTTCTCTCTCTTGTAGAGGGTAAGCTCTTATGGTCAGTGGGGTCTTCTCTTTCTCTCTCTCATAGAGGATAAGCTCTTATGGTCAGCAGGGTCTTCTCTTTCTCTCTCTTGTATAGGGTAAGCTCTTATGGTCAGCTGGGTCTTCTCTTTCTCTCTCTTGTATAGTGTAAGCTCTTATGGTCAGCAGGATCTTCTCTTTCTCTCTCTTGTATAGGGTAAGCTCTTATGGTCAGCAGGGTCTTCTCTTTCTCTCTCTTGTATAATAGGGCAAGCTTTTATGGTCAGCAGCTTCTTCTCTTTCCCTCTCTTGTAGAGGGTAAGCTCTTATGGTCAGCTGGGTCTTCTCTTTCTCTCTTTTGTAGAGGATAAGCTCTAATGGTCAGCTGGGTCTTCTCTTTCTCTCTCTTGTATAGAGTAAGCTCTTATGGTCAGCAGGGTCTTCCCTTTCTCTCTCTTGTATAGTGTAAGCTCTTATAGTCAGCAGGGTCTTTTCTTTCTCTCTATTGTAGAGGATAAGCTCTTATGGTCAGCAGGGTCTTCTCTTTCTTTTGTAGAGGATAAGCTCTTATGGTCAGCAGGGTCTTCTCTTTCTCTCTCTTGTAGAGGATAAGCTCTTATGTTCAGCAGGGTCTTTTCTTTCTCTCTCTTGTATATGGTAAGCTCTTATGGTCTGCAGGGTCTTCTCTTTCTCTCTCTTGTATAGAGTAAGCTCTTATGGTCAGCAGGGTCTTCTCTTTCTCTCTCTTGTAGAAGGTAAACTCTCATAGTCAGTGGGGTCCTTTCTCTTTCGCCTGCAAAGTGTAAGCTGTGCCTGTCAGCTGTGCGCTCCCTCTTCTTTCTCCCACGTATATTATCCAAAAACATACAGATAGGGAATCTAGATTGTGAGCTCATTCGGGGACAGCGACGAAAATGTGTGCAAACTGTAAAGCGCTGCGGAATATGTTAGCGCTATATAAAAATAAAGATTATTATTTATTTATTATTTATTATCTGAGTAATAATAAGCTTTACAGTATTGAGATTCACATGAAGTTATTTGCTGTGAATAAAATTTTGAGGGAAAATTTGGCGAAGTCAGCAAATTAGATTTTTAAAAGATCCAGGCATGTTGACTTAATTAATAGGGTATGATTAGGACAATGCCAATTAAAAATATATATTGTACTGCTTGATATTTGGGGGATGAGTTGATTTTTTATTGATTCTATTTTGGGTAAAAAAATTTGTTAGTATTTATTTCATATTTTTACAGTGACTGGAAAGGATAAATAATATGATCATTGTATAACTCCGTTCATTAAAGTTGGATCAAAAGCAATTATTTACGGTATATATAATTGCTCATTCATTATAAAAAGTCCTGTGCACATTATAGAGAGGGTGCTCGTGTTCAGGACCTCCTGTATGTGCTGGAATGGGAAGGCATGTTAGTCTGGAGGTCCTAGCCTGTTAACACCTGTTAAGATTTCAACTTGTAGGGAGAAGATATTAACATGTATAACACATCGTTGCAGTTTTGTTTAGCAGGAACTTATCAAGTTGAGGGGACCTCTTTTAGGGATCGCCCCCTCAGCGTATAAATAATCAGTCCCATTCTCATCCTGGAGTGTGGGACGACTTTTTCTCAATTGTCATCCTTGTGCTGTCCGCACACAATCCGTTTTTTTTTACTCAGCATCTATTAATTGTTTACAGGACCAATAACAGTTTAAAAATGTTACAGAATTGTAATATTTGTAAAATTCAAATGATATACTGATGGTCCATAAGGTATCAAATTTTTTCTCGCACTTTATTGATTTCGGAGTGAAATCGCAACATGAAGCAACTTTTTTCTCCTGCCTAATAGAGCTGAGAAAAAATACTCAGATCTGCACTGTCTCATTGAATAACATTGGTCCAAGTACAGTCCGATTTTTGATCTAATTGCACTCGTCCGATTTATGCTCAAGTGGGAGTGAGGCCTTACAGTGAATTCATACAACCTATAACCTAAGATGTCGGCCCAGAGGAAGGCAAAGACTCCATGAGGCAGATGCTAATGGTCCCACATTAGCGAAAAATTTCTGCATGGACTGCAATCATGGCAATGAGACTATTTCCCTGGATAAATATCCTATTATTGGAATTTAAAACACTTTCCCTGTGATTTGAAAATGTTCATAACTATATTTAGATTTGGAAAATAGCACATTACAAATATTTTAATATTTTATCTTTTATGGGCATTAGGAATGGGTTGAGTAATTACAAGGAATCTGTCAGCAGATTTTTGATACGCAATCTGCAAGCAGCACAATGTAGAAGCAGAGACCCTGATTCCAGGGATTTGTCACTTACTGGACTGTTTAATGCTGTTTTAAAAGAATCCCTGATTTATCTGCTGTAGATGCAGCAGTGCTCAGAATACTGAGCTGTGTATGACCCCGCCCACATCAATGATTGGCAGCTTTATGTACATTGAAAATAGTCAGCAAGCTACCAGTCAGCCATGGGGGCCGGTTACAATATTTAGCTGAAAGAGCCTACATGAGACACCTATTCCTGCACTGGTAACCACCTGATGACAAAATACTGATTGTTTTGAAACTACAGCACACAGTTAAATAAGTTGACACATCCCTGGAATCAGGGTTTCGGCCCCTACATTTTGCTGATCTCAGTTTAAATAGCAAAAATCTGCTGACATGTTCCCTTCAAATGGAGAAAAATAGATGAACCCATCATCTAAATATGAGCTCCAGAGCTTCTCTATTGATAAGGCATAGTACATCAAACTGCTCTCTTTTCACAATTGCAGAAGTATCATCTGTTACATTTTTTCCAGTTTTGCACACAGTGTTTCAAAAAGTGTCAATACCTTTACAAAAATTTTGGTTTAGCAAGAATGCACTTAGATATGGTGGTAGGAACGTCAGTGACATCATAGCGCTAGTCAGCAGTTAGTCATCTGCGCTTTCTGATCATACCAGAAATTATAGGAGGAGATCAGAGCTGCCTGACAGGGTACATCTCACATACGGAGAAATCTGCTCTAAGCTCTGTGGGGGTAACACGGTGCCATATAATACGATGACTGCAGTACATTAGGGGAATAAAAACTCCTATAAAAGTCAATAGGGGCACAAAAACTGATCAGATACGGGCTACTAATCATATTTTACACATGTTAAGATCCATTACAATTATTAACATTGGAAACTGTATTTTAAATTAGTTAATAAATTATTCATGTAAAACGCTGGATGCCATATAGGTGACAAAATGGACTTAGGGATTATTCATGGATGACAATGCAAATGAAAAATTATTTTTTTCTGGATGAAAAATAGATACAGGGATTGGATACGGATGACAAAACGAATGAGAAATAGTTTATTTCTGGATGAAAAATGGACAATTTTGTGTACACTCATCAAAAGACGTTTGTATTGTGCATGTGACCTATTCTTTCTTGTCTGTATGACAGATACAGTGGGTACAGAAAATATTCAGACCCCTTCAAATTTTTCACTCTTTGTTTCATTGCAGCCATTTGGTAAATTCAAAAAAGTTCATTTTTTTTCTCATTTATGTACACTCTGCACCTCATCTTGATCGAAAAATCCAGAAATGTACAAATTTTTTGCAAATGTATTAAAAAAGAAAAACTTAAATAACCCATGGTCATAGTATTGAGACCCTTTGCTCAGACACTCATATTCATATGCTGTCCATTTCCTTGTAATTTTCTTTGAGATGGTTCTACTCCTTCATTGGAGTCCAGCTGTGTTTAATTAAACTGATAGGACTTGATTTGTAAAGGCACATACCTGTCTATATGAGACCTCACAGCTTACAGTGCATGTCAGACCAAATGAGAATTATGAGGTCAAAGGGATGGCCAAGGAGCTCAGAGACAGAATTGTGGCAAGGCACAGATCTAGACAAGGTTACAAAATAATTTTTGCAGTACTCAAGGTTCCTAAGAGCACGGTGGCCTCCATAATCCTTAAATGGAAATAGTTTTGGACCACCAGAAGTCTTCCTAGACCTGGACATCCAGCCAAACTGAGCAACCGTGGGAGAAGAGCCTTGGTGAGAAAGGTAAAGAAAAACCCCAAGATCACTGTGGCTGACCTCTACAGATGCAGTAGGGAGATGGGAGAAAGTTTCACAAAGGAAACTATCACTGCAGCCTTCCACCAGTCGGGCTTTTATGGCAGGGTGGCCCGATGGAAGCCTCTCCTCAGTGCAAGACATATAAAAGCCCTCATAGAGTTTGCTAAAAAACACATGAAGGACTCCCAGGCTATGAGAATTAAGATTCTCTGGTCTCATGAGATGAAGATAGAACTTTTTAGTGATAATTATAAGCGGTATAAGTGGAGAAAACAAAGCACTGCTCATCACCTGCCCAAGACAATCCCAACAGTGAAACATGGTGGTGGCAGTATCATGCTATGGGGGTGTTTTTCAGCTGCAGGGACAGGACGACTGGTTGCAATTGAAGGAAACATGAAAGCGGCCAAATACAGAGATATTCTGGATGAAAACCTCTGCCAGAGCTCTCTGAACCTCAGACTTGGCTGAAGGTTCACCTTCTAACAAGATAATGACCCTAATCACACAGCTAAAATAACAAAGGAGTGGCTTCACAACAACTCTGTGATGCTTCTTGACTGGCCCAGCCAGAGCTCTGACCTAAATCCAATTGAGCATCTCTGGAGAGACCTGAAAATGGCTGTCCACCAACGTTCACCATCCAACGGAATTGGAGATGATCTGCAAGGAATCGTGGCAGAGTATCCCCAAATCCAGGTGTGAAAAACGTGTTGCATCATTCCCAAGAAGACTCATGGCTGTACTAGCTCAAAAGCGTGCTTCTACTCAATACTGAGCAAAGGGTCTGAATACTTATGACAATGTGATATTTCAGTTTTTCTTTTTTAATAAATTTGCAAAAATTTCTACATTTCTGTTTTTTTCAGTCTAGGTAGGAAGCATTAATGAGAACAAAAAATGATCTCTTTTGAATTTACCAAATGGCTGCAATGAAAAAAAGAGTGAAAAACTTAAAGGGGTCTAAATACTCTCCATACCCACTGTCTATGCAGAATTTTTACCCTGTACATGATTGCAGTACATTGCTTTCTCCAGCAATTAAATCTTTTACACTTTTACTGAAAAGATTTCTGCAAATTGAAAAAAAAAGGTATTTTTTTTTTCTCTGCCCTCCATGCTTCCTGCAGTAAGATAGTGGTGCCATTTCACTATCCGCCTCAGTTATTCGAAACAGCTGCAGAACCTCCAGCACCATGTCACCACATTTCTCAAATGTAACGCACATTTTTGATTCAAACAATATATATAAAAAAAAAACACCAGGAGAGTAAAAACAAAACAAACTTACTTGAGAGGCCATTTCTCGAGACTGACATAGGGAAAGAGGGAAAACAGATATAGAGATCTATTTTAACATTAGGCAAGACAAGAACAAAGGACGCAATATCTTTTTATAAAGATCACATACATTTAAGAAAAGACAGACAGTACGGAGAAATACGTGACAGAAGGAGGACAAAATTCAAAACTGAAAGGAACAAAAGCAGAAAATAGTGTTTACAGAGAAAAAGCACATTGTCAGATAATTTCACATTGATATAATATACATTTATCAGACAGCGGGGATGATTGTTAAAATGAATCATTTTTTAGCTCCTAGAGGCATCATTCAGCAGGTTTAATGGTTCATTAACCCATCAACACCATTATTTAGCTTATAAATAGATGTGATCTACAGACTTCATACTTAGAGATTTCATATATATGTGATGAACGGTACTCGGAGGCCCGGTGAATCATGGTTTATGATCCCACCACTGCCACCAATTGTGATGAACGGTACACGGAAGGCCCGGGGACACGGATTAGGATCCCACCGCTGCCACCAATGTAATGAACGGCACAAGGAAGGCCCGAGGGACACGGATTAGGATCTCACCGCTGCCACCAATATGTCACGAACTGCAGGGATTTATATTTATCCCACTTTCCAGTTCCGCTTAGGAACTTGCAGCTCTCCGGCGCCCTCTTTACCCTCAGGTCAGTCAGGGAACAGCACCTAGGATAATTAGTAGCCGGACGGGCCGCTTGGACGTGTGCTGGTTATTGGGCATGCTGCAATAAGGGGATTATAACTACTCCTAGCTGCAGCTAGGCAATATACTTATAAAACCCGCTCCGCCACTGCCAGCTATACCCAAAGCCCAGCGCACACTCGCTGCCACCAGCCTCTGGGTCTAGAATGTGGAGCAGAGGCCACCCCAATTTAGTAGCGTAGTTCACTTCAGGCACGTGCAAATTCGTTATAGAGCATAGAGACAGAGCTAGTAATTTTATATATTTTACTCCCAAAAAGTAGGCATTGTTTACAAGGTATAAAAAAAGATGTAACAATCTGAGTCAATTAAAATATGTACAAGCAATTAAAAATAAAACAGGTTTAAAGAAAATAAATAAAGTCACGTATTGCTTAGATCATCTTAGGCAAAACCATGCTGACAAAGAGACCATGTGGTTTCAGAGTTGCTAAATAGGTTTTCTCAGCTGCTAGAAGGAAGTGAGGGGGGAAGCTGCTAGCAAGCTAGTATCACATTACACCAGTGGTTGTAGCTGGAGTGTCAGTGAAGCTAGGAACGTTCTAGAAGTAGGTGACGATAATAAGGAAAACCATAATCATATTTTACATTATCGTTACATATACAAGATATTATTTATTGTTCTTAATGCTGCACTGACAACCATGCTAGTTGTTATTTTAACAATTAAAGGGCTAGTTGCACGTATGCAGCTGGCTTTCATGCCTCCATATTGTTCCTCATTTTCTGTGGATTTAGCTGTAAATTGCTCCTAAAAGAAAATCTGCTTTTGCTATGTTATCTGAGAACAGCAATATGTAGGAGCAAATATATGAAAGTTATTAGTCAGGTATCCCTATCATCCGCAAACGCTACAAAGTCCTTATCTCGTTTATATTTCCAGAAATTAAACAAACCAAAACCTCAGCTTAGAAAAAACAGGACTAGACCTAACTGAGGTCAAAATACCTCTTTCCTTGTATATAATTAACCCCTTTCCAACATCGGGCATAATAGTACGCTGATATTGAGCATAATAGTATGCTGTGCCGAACTCCATTCATTTGATGTGGGCTCCGGCGCTGAGCCCACATCTTTCCAGCACATGTCAGCTATTTTGAACAGCTGACATGTGCCTCTAACAGCCGCAGGTGGAGTCGCGATCCACTCGCGGCTGTTAACCCGTTAAATGCCACTGTCAATCTCTGACAGCGGCATTTAACTCGAGTTTCATGCAAACTCGTGGGAACTCCCACCCATCGATGACCCAGTCACATGATTGTGGGTCACTGATGGGTTGGCATGACAACAAGAGGTCTTCAGCAGACGTCTATGTTTGTCATAGCTAGATTGCTATGCTATGAGCACCGCCCAGTGGTCTGCGCTCATAGCAAGTTAGCATTTCTGCTACATATAGCAGAATTGTGCTGCACATTCAAAATTTTTACCATAACCAGGCTCCTTGTATCATGTTTTTGGTAAAGGCCAAAGAGTAATCCAATTTTAAAAAATACTATTCATGGAACTTAGCAAATGTCCATACAATTTCCGTTTTTCATTTACAGCAGGTACATGCAGGTATGGTATGACAAAGTAACTTACGCCATTTTATTTGTTAAAATGATTTCTCAAAACCTTGAGAAAGAGTATTCACAAGCATAATTGCTTTAGGTCACTTTGGGATACTATACTTCCTTGTAACTGCAACCTTGTACCTGCAACCGGTGGGAGCGCAGCTGATCACGACCTGGTGTCATCTAATTATCATAACTGACACCCGGCACTATGTGCCAGAAGCGGTCATGGACCGCTCCCGGCACATTAACCCCCGGCACACTGCGATCAAACATGATCGCAGTGTACTGGGGGCACAGCATCACACAGGGAGGGGGCTCTCTGCGTGCTTCCCTGAGACTCTCAGAGCAGCGCAATGTGATCGTGCTGTTCTGAGGGCCTCCTCCCTGCAGGACACCGGATCCAAGATGGCCACGGGGTCCTTCCGGGACCTGCAGGGAGGAAGCTTCCTCAGTGCCTGCTGAGAGCAGGCGCTGAGAAAGCATCTTGCACAGTATCAGATTGGCGATCTGACACTATACAGTGATGTTCCACCCTGGGAAAAGTAAAAAAAAATAAAAAAAACTTGTAAAAAAAAAAAAAAGTCTCCAATAAATTAATTTCTTTATGTAAATAAAAAAAGAAACAATAAAGTACACATACTTAGTATCGCCGCATCTGTAACGACCTGCCCTATAAAACTGTCCCACTAGTTAACCCCTTTATTAAACCCCTTATTAAAAAAACAAGGCAAAAAAACAATGATTTATCATCATATCGCCGAGCAAAGAGTGGAATATCACGCGATCAAAACGACGGATATAAATGAACATGGTACCGCTGAAAATGTCATCTTGTCCTGCATAAAACGAGCTACCATACAGCATCATCAGCGAAAAATAAAAAAGTTATAGCTCGCAGAATAAAGCGATGCAAAAATAATTATTTTTATATAGAATTGTTATTATTGTATAAAAGCGCCAAAACATAAAAAATTATATAAATGAGGTAACGCTGTAATCGTACTAACCCGAAGAAAAAAACTACTTTATAAATGTTACCACACGCGGAGGTTCATTCTGCCTCTCAAAAATCGTAATAAAAAGCGATCAAAAAACGTCATGTGCCCGAAAATGGAACCAATAAAAATGTCAACTCGTCCCGCAAAAAATAAGACCTCACATGACTCTGTGGGCCAAAATATGCAAAAAATTATAGCTCTCAAAATATGATGACACAAAAACTATTTTTTTTAAATAAAAAGCGTCTTTTAGCGTGTGACAGCTGCCAAACATAAAAACCTGCTAGAAATAGTAAATCAAACCCCCATTTATCACCCCCTTAGCTAGGGAAAAATAATAAAATTCAAAAAAATGTATTTATTTCCATTTTCCCATTAGGGATGGGGCTAAGTTAGGGTTAGGGTTGGAGCTAAAGTTAGGATTAGGGTTAGGGTTGGGATTGGGGTTAGGGGTGTGTTAGGGTTAGATTTGTGGTTACAGTTATGGTTGGGATTAGGGTTAGGGGTGTGTTGGGGTTAGGGTTGGAGTTAGAATTGGGGGGGTTTCCACTGTTTAGGCTCATCAGGGGCTCTCCAAACGTGACATGGGGTCTGATATCAAGTCTAGCCAACCCTGCGTTGAAAAAAAGTTAAACGATGCTCATTCCATTCTGAGCTCTGCCATGCGCCCAAACAGTAGTTTGCCCCCACATATGGGGTATCAGCGTACTCAGGACAAATTGTACAATAACTCTACATTATAAACTTCTGTGAATCACTTGGGGATTCAAAATTCTCACCACACATCTAGATAAGTTCCTTTGGGGGTCTAGTTTCCAAAATGGGGTCACTTGTGGGAGTTTCCACTGTTAGGCACATCCGGGGATCTCCAAACGCGACACGACGCCCGCAGTCTATTTAGTCAAAGTCTGCAATGCAAAACATCACTACTTCCCTTCCGAGCCGCGATGTGTGCCCAAAAATAGTTTTCTCCCACATATGGGGTATCAGCGTACTCAGGACAAATTGAACACCAACTTTTGGTGTCCAATTTCTCATGTTAACCTTGGGAAAATACTGGGGACTAAAAGATCATGTTTGTGGAAAAAATATGATCTTTTTAATTTCACGCCCGGGCGTTATAAACTTCTGTGAAGCACTTGGGGGTTCAAAGTGCTCACTACATATCTAAATAAGTTCATTAGGGGGTCTAGATTCCAAAATGTGGAAACTTGTTGGGAGTTGCCACTGTTTAGGCACATCAGGGGCTCTCCAAACACGACATGACACCCGCAGACCATTCCATCAAAGTCTGCATTACTAAACGTCACTACTTCTACTACTCCTATACCAAGCCCCATGTGTCCATACAGTAGTTTTCTCCCACATATGGGGTATCAGCTTACTCAGGACAAAGTGGACAACAACTTTTTGGTTCAAACTTCTCCTGTTACCCTTGGGAAAATAAAAAATTGGTGACTAAAAATCATTTTTGTGGGAAAAAAGTAGGATTTTTTATTTTCATGCCCGGGCATTATAAACTTGTGTGAAGAACTTGGGGGTTCAAAGTGCTCACCACAGAGCTAGATAAGTTCCTTAGGGGGTCTAGTTTCTAAAATGGGGTCACTTGTCGGGGGTTTCCACTGCTTAGGCACATCAGGGGCTCTGCAAACTGAACATGACACCCATCAAAGTCTGCATTCCATAACGTCATTACCTCCATTCTGAGCCCTGTTGTGCGCCCAAAAAGTATTTCTCCCTAACATATGGGTTATCAACGTACTCAGGACAAATTGGATAACAATTTTTAGGGTCCAATTTCCTTGGGAAAAATCAACAATTGGGGACTAAAAAATCATTTTTGTGGAAATTTGTTTTTTCACACTCAGGCATTATAAACTTTAGTGAAACCCTTGGGGGTTGAATGTGCTCACAACAGATCTTGATAAGTTCTTTAGGGGGTCTGGATTCCAAAATGGTGTCACTTTTGGGGGGTTTCCACTATTTAAGCACATCAGGGGCTCTCCAAAGGTGATATGGCGTCCAGTCAATTCTGGGTTGAAAAAAGACAAACGGCGCTCCTTCCCTTCCGAGCTCTGCCATGCACTCAAACAGTGGTTTACCCCCACATATTGGGTATTAGCGTACTCAGGACAAATTGCACAATAACTTTCGAGGTCTTTTTACCCTTGGAAATAATAAAAATTGGGGTGAAAAGATCATTTTTGTTGAAAAAATATG
>VIAB01030748.1:0-21520 GCA_009801035.1 Oophaga pumilio
CGGTCATTAACGTGCAAACCACCCTTGGTGGTTAAGGGGTTAACAAACTATATGCAATGTGTGAAGAATATTGGAGATATTATTTCATGCCAATGATTTGCATCTTATTCCACATGGGATTATAAAACCCCCTTTCTTTGTGCCAGGAGAAAGCAGCCACCTAACTTAGCAGGTGGTCAAACCTCAAAAGTCTGTGAGTAACCGATCTCACATCTTGAGCCAGCTACGCTCAAGATGAAAGGCTTGCTTGCAATATGGAGCCCATGCGGTGTAAACTGCTTTGTTCACCAGCTAAGATTTCTTATGGAGAATATGGACTTATCATAATTCCTAGCCACACACCGGTTACATTTTCGAGATCGCCTTCCAGGGTCTCAATCTGTTCTGGGACCACAGGGTGGGGAGATATGTGGAATGGCTATTAGTAGCCAGGAAGCAAAGGTAAGTTTGGTCTCAACGTGTAGCAGAGGCCCGGGCCAGATTCGATGGAGCCAAAACCGCCTCCCCAGGACCATCCATTAAGGAGTTAGAACCCATTTAGAGTTTTTAGCTGCAAGAGGAAAGGGGAGGGGATTTAGGTCCAAACCAGAGGGCAGGAGGAGAGTGACTCCAATGGGTTAAATGCTTGGGTAAAGCATGGCCAATTGCTTTTTCTCTAGGATGGTCACAACGACATATTGTGTGCGGAGAAATAAAGGAATAGAGGGGACCACCAGCCTCCCATGCAACAGCCCCTCCCCCACAAGACAGTCCTTTCATCTGACTGGTAACTGACTCTTATATTCTACATACTTTGTCCTATCACTATTGTATTTGCGTATCTGACCATTGTATATGTATAACCATCTTGTATAAAGTGTTTTGTCTAGTGTGCCCTTAAGGTGATTAAATATATAATTTAACTTTGTGTTAAGGCTGGGTCTCACATAGCGATCCTGGAGCGATCACGACGACGATGCGACCTGATAAGGATCGTTGTTGCGTCGCTGTGTAATCGCTGGTGAGACGTCAAACATACCGACTTTCCCAGCGATGCTGTAACGATGCGGATGATCATAGCGATCTTCGTAACGACGTCGGCGGTCGTTGAGACCCTGTCACACTACACCTATTCGGACGACACAGCGCTCGATGTGGGCTGTACAGTGTGACGTTGTAGGCACGCAGGCGTGGCATAGCGTCGCCTTTTCCGCGCCCCCTCATCTCCGATTGGTGCTCACTACTGCGTTCCGATTGGCGGCGCTACTGCTCATTGTTCTCGATTGTGTAAAAGGCAACGTAGCTGCGCTCTTGTTTCATTGTTCCTGGCATTCTTGCAGCACTTGTGGTTTGTTCCTGCTTGCGTCCTGCTTTTTTTTTTTTTTAAATACAATTGAAACGCAGTAGAGACCCAAAATAAACTTACCGTGCACAAAATATAGCTAGTCAAAAGCCAGTTGGAGAATAGCTGAATTGCGTTTTGGAGTCGCAGCCGAGAACGCTACTGAGATCCGGAAAGCAGGACGCAAGCAGGAACAAACCACAACTGTTGCTAGACTGCCAGGAACAATGAACAAGAGCACAGCTACGCTGCCTTCTTCACGCAATCGGGAACAATGGAAAGTAGCGCCGCCAATTGAAACGCAGTAGTGACCTCCAATCGGAGCCGGGGGCGTGGAAAAGGCAACGCAAAAGCACGCCCTCGATTCTAGCAACAAGTTGCTGGAGAGGTCGTTGTTAAAGGTGTCAAACAGGACGATATGTGCAACTCAGCGGGGCCGCAACGACCCAAAAAATGTCCAGAGTTTTCTTGAACGATCAGCGATCTCACAGCAGGGGCCTGATCGCTGGTATGTGTCAGACGTAGCGAGATCGCTATTGAGGTCGCTGTTACGTCACAAAATTGGTGACTCAGCAACGATCTCGTTAGCGATCTCGTTATGTGAGACGGACCCTTTACTCTTATATCTTGATCCACAAATCCACACGTCCGTGACCTCAGCTTAACTTTCCATGCTACCAGGGCTGTTTTCTAGCCTGATATAATCCCATTAATGGATTAGGCTTATATCTAACATGGATTAGGCTTATATCTAACGAGGAACTGATGGCAGTCCTACTGGGCTGACCAGGCACTGTTTCAATGGTGCTAGTAAAAGGTGCCTGTCAATGTTGTGCGAGATTGTACTGCCACGTCAGAGACTGCGTCAGCCACATTTTCTCACACCCTGTGCCTCCCTGGGCCCGTGTGGACAGGGGATGTTTGGGTAAAACTGTGCCAAGCTGACCTTACGTGTCCCCAGGGGGTGCGGAACGTCGCATTGGTGCTAGTGAGGAGAGCGTACCACATGATCCTTCAGACGTAATAGTGACGTCAGGTGAGATGGCAAGGTGTGGGTTATTCACATGTGGTGGCAGCTGTGGGATTCTGCGTGATCTCTCTAGTGCTATTCTTCACACAATGGATGAGTCCAATGGATACCGTACAGAGGCATCTGTCACCATAGGATGGTAAATGTATATGGTTTTGTAAGACGGAATCCTTTGGAAGAGTCAGCTGAGATGGCTGTTTGCTTAACTATCGGGCAAAGCATTGGTCAGTCTACACCCATGTAATGTGCATGGGGGCCTTAATTCCTCTCATTGATTGCTTAGATTTTGTATGTTCTCCTTGTGTTTGCGTGACTTTTCAAGTTTACTCCTACACTCAAAAAGCTTATTAATGAAGTTAATTGATTTCCTGTGAAATTGTTCCTAGTAGCTGTGTTAGATAAGGAGATTACATTTGAGTCACACTGGCAAGAGTGACTGGTGTGTAGAGCATTTCAGATAAAATCACACTACATAGTGCCTAGAGCTCTACTGCATGCCAATAGACGAAATGAGCATTTTTCTACACAGACACTTATAAAAAGATTTTCAACTACACTTATTGGAAGAGACATGTGGGTCCTCGGGTATATAAGACAGGTGTTTGACTGAGTGATGTATTCTTTATTTTGTTATAACGTCAGACATTCAAGTTTATGCTTTTTTTACTTTCTTGTACGTTTTATGATGGGGTAATAAGTTACTGGATTATTGCAAACTTCCTCTTACAAATTCAAACAGATTTATAATGTCTACAAATGACGTACAATAAGGAATAAAATTTTTCTTGTGAACTTGCTCCAAGCTTATATAAAGTATATTGTATGTGCAGGTTTACCTGGGCAAATTTCTGGCTATAATGATTGTAAATTGACAATATAACCAAGTAGATTAGAGTTTATTTAATACCCTATTAAATGAAGTGATATAAACTGTATAGGTATGAAAGACCATTAGTGCAACCATCTGGTCCACATAATAATAATTTTTAGACTGGCATAAAAGAAAGTAATCAGCCACCAAACAAGTGCTTGTTCCTTTATCAGCTGATCGCTGCTATATTTAAAAAGGCAAGTGATTTTGGAAGGGCTGATTATCAATTTACGAAAAATGGCCTCAACGGCTAATAGCAAATGATGGTTTTGTTTGTCCAAAATTTCTTAGCCAATTAGATGCATGTTATTCTGTGCTGTAAATGTCAATGCCCCTAGAACACACCCAAAATGAAGCCCTCTGAAGTCTTTACAAGAACATGCCAAGAATTCACTTTAGTAAAATATCAAATGGGAATTTTTATTGAAAAATGTTTTCATTGTCTTTGAAGTGTTGTTAATAATGACATACAGAAATACGAGTAATTAACATATAATCATCTGGAATTGGAACCGTACACTGTAAATGCAGCACATTTCATGGACAGCATAGAATAAACCGGTATCAATATTTTGCATCTGCTTATGGCACTAGGAAGAATGAAGATACACATTTAACATTTGCATCTTGTTATCTCAAAATCTTAACCTTTTCAATATTCCATATTTTGACTGGCTGACCACCTCCGTCTTCTTCATGTTACACCCTTTGAAAGCTGCAGGGAGCAAGAAAATAACAAGCCAAAAACATTAAAAGCTGAACAAGGTTGTACAGTGGCCGATTCTTTGAAGGATGAAATGGAAATGGGCCTTATATAATGACCAATAAAAACAAAAACATTGCCCGTCTTATTATTCATGTGATATTAAGTTGTGCTCTGAGATATTTTTGTTTGCATTTAGGTTGGGAAGGTCTTTGTCATAAAGGCACATTCTCAGAACAGACTGAGCTACCACACAGGCCTTTAGGGTTTCGGTCACTGCATACAAAGTAGCTGTCATATTTCTTAAGGAACAGTCCCGTTGTTCAATAACACAAAAACTATTTGTCTATGATAATATCCGTCTTGCATGACATTTTCATCTGATTGCCTATGTGAACCATGATTATTAGCCAAATCAAAGAAATGTTCGCAGCTCCTGGACATGACTGTGCTGAACTTGCGGGAGACAACAGTCTGTGTCCTTATGTGACTGTAGACTAGATATAAGTCACCATGGCCTGCTAAGAGTATAGGACAGATACACAAGATGGCTTTTTTACCCTTAATGAACACTTTTTGGAACTTAAGCAGAGGAATTGGTATTCTCCAAGAACAGGGAACTTAAAGGGGTTGTCCGGTGTTAAACTACAAGTCTGCAGTCACTCTATGTGACTGTAAACTAGCGAATCCTCACATTGTGCACACTGTAAGCAAGGCTGTGACCAACTAGTTGGAATGTGGCTAGAAGCACGTGTATTGCATTCTGCAAAATCGGCAGTGTATCAAACACTTATTTTCCCCACTATATATGGTTATATCAATGATGCCATTCAAAAGCACAACTTGTCCCGGAAATAGACAAGCCCTCATATGGCTATATTGATAGAAAAATAGAAAGTTATGGCTCTTGGAAGAAGGGAAGGAAAAAACGAAAACGAAAAAAAAACAGAAAATGGCCTTGGCATGAAGGGGTTAACAGATTTTGTGTTAAATATAAATTCCACAATTGTAGGTGTTAAAAAAATGTTCCTGTGCAGAAATAATCTGATATATGTGCCCCTGGTGTGTACTGTGTAATGGCTGTGTCTGACCGTACAGAAACATGGTCTGATCATGCCACAGCTCCTGACCAGGGAAGGAAGAAAAAGAGAATACAGACAGAACAGCACGGGATCAGAGTTGATTTTTTTCTGTCAAATTAAGCAAATTTAAAAACAAGCAGCAAATGTTTTACCTCACAGAAATTAGCTAATGTGATTCTGTGCTGTCCTGTCTGTATACACTTTTTTGCATCCTCCCCTGGCCAGGAGATGTGTTATGATCAGACCATGTTCCTGCAGTCAAACACAGCCATTAGACAGTACACACCAGGGGCACAGTTATAAGATTGTCTGAGGAGACAAACATTTTTTAACACATCTAATTGTGTAAATAATTTTTATTCCAATATCTATTGATTAACATGTATTTTGTTTGTGGGGAAAACCGATTTAATTTAGGTTAACTTAACAGTCTGTTCTCGTAGATATTACATTGTCAAGTGAAAAATGGAATAACCACATGTACAACAAGCCAAAAACTTTCATGAAATTTTGTTGAGGTAAGGAAGCTCAGGGCTGCAACCAGGAATTTCAGGGCACCATACTGGCAAAATTTTCGGGCCCACTTGAGACTCTGCCCAGGCTCCACCCCAGCTCCACAACCACTCCAGCTTATACTCCACCCTTGAAACTTCCACAATTCCACTGCCCATTCTTGAAAAAACTCCACTTCTGTACCACATTCTCACCAATAACACATTAACATCCCATTGAACTCCATATTACATATGTAGTCAGCAACTTTCCTTTTGGCCAAAAGATTTCTTAAGACACCACCATGACAAGGTAGACTCTTTAGGCCAGGTCCTACTCTACTCTAACCTGTTAAACATTTCTTAAAATATCCAATACTCTTTTTAGGTATATTTTTATTTATTTTTCTGCAAGTGAATGTTTCACATACAATTTTTAAAATGACCAATAATACCACATACAAGGGACAAACAATGTTAGACCATGACCAGACCACATATAACCACCAATAGTGAATGAATAATGCCATGTACAAGGGAGAAATACCATCACACCATGACTATACCACATATTACCACCACAAAGTGACCAAATAATACCCCATACAAGGAACAAATACCACCACACTGTGACTATATCACATATTACCACCCCATAGTGACAGAATAATACAACAAATAAGAAACAAATACCACCACATGATGACCAAAACACATATTTCCACCACATAATGACCAAATACTACAATACTGATCATTAAAAAGAAGCCACAAAACTAATATTACCATAACTACCCTTATACACAGGAGCCTTGTACATAGTATACAGTGCATAGTGTCAGTGTTCAGGTAATACAGTGATCACCAATGACATTATACCCAGGAGCTCTGTATATAGTGTCAGGGTACAGGTAATAAAGTGATCACCGGTGACATTATAAACAGGAGCTCTGTTTATAGTGTACACAGGTAATACAGTAATTATCAGTGACATTATACAAAGGAGCTGTGTATATAGTGTCAGTGTTCACGTAATATAGTGACATTATACACAGGAATTCTGCATATAGTGTCATTGTACAGGTAATACAATGGTCACCAGTGACATTATACACAGGAGCTCTGTATGTAGTGTCAGTGTACAAGTAATAGAGTGATCACTAGTGACATTATACATAGGAACTCTATATATTGTCAGTGTACAGGTACTACAGTGATCACCAGTGACATTATGCACAGGAGCTCTGTATATAGGGTCAGTGTACAGGTAATATAGTGATCACCAGTTACAATATACACAGGAGCTCTGTATATAGTGTCAGTGTACAGGTAATACAGTGATCATCAGTGACATTATACACAGGAGCTCTGTACATAGTATACAGTGTATAGTGTCAGTGTACAGGTAACACACCAACTCAGCAGTGACATCTCTAATGGAAGTCCTTCATCTTCGCTTTTCTTCTTCATCCAGTTCAGACTGCCATCACTTCTTCCTGCAAGTACTGATTTTATAGTAAAATGTATAATTTTATTAATTTATATTAAAAGTAAAAAAAGAAATACATGAACAAGTAAGTATAAAAGTAGAGTGCCTCACAAGGGAGATGCCATGAACTCCAAAAAATTAAGACATACTGTATATTCTTAGGCGTTTGTATCACTGAGAGGTAAAGTACATGATTCTCAGACAATGGACGAATCTGAATTGAGCTATAAAAGTAATAATACCTAGATCAGTGGTTGTGATCTGAAGCTAGTCAAAGAAATTATGATGGCTATTGTGATATTTAAAGTACCTAACAATTATACATCCTAACAAATAAATTAAACCCATAGTCCTAACTAAGATAGGCAAGTGACACTTCAATTAGTCAAATTAATACATAATCTACAGAGGGAAATACCCTCCATGGATATGAAGTGAGCGAGATGAAGATTTAGGTTAAAATATTATTTTTATTGAAATAGTTAAAAAATTGTTAAACATGAAAGTACAGAAGTTTCCAAAAAAAAATTTTAAATGAGATCTGGGATTGGAGATGCAAATCACAATAGTTCAAAATATACACATTACTGCTAAATATTACCTAATTGTATCCAAGTGGTAAATAGAATCAACATATGCTACAATGGCATCAGGTGTAGTCAACATGAAAAATATTTAGAAAAAGGGTTTCCACTGCAACAGTCAATATGTATAACTGTGTGTAATCAAGGAGGCATTTGTCAAAGACTAGTACCTTCATTTAATCCATTACACATATTTCTTATTGCAAAGAAAAGCCACAATGCTACTTGGCTACTGAAATTGAAAAAGGATAACACCTTTAATAAAAAGTGCATCAGTGCATGAAAATGCCTTATTGAACAAGAAATGTTTGAACAAGAAGTGCCTGCATAATGCCCCTAAATGAAATGAGGTATGCAGATGGATATATCCATATGTTAAATAAATATTTGAACCCGCAGGCTTAGGAGCAGAAAAAAGAGGGGAAAAACACCTGTGTTGGAATATATCCAAGTACTTACTGCTACAGCCAGCACCGCAAGTGCGGTGATAATAGAGGGGCAAGATGCGCGGCACGAGAAATGAGGGACTCCAACCACCAGCGCCCGACGGGCACCGTTTCGCTATGTAGCTTCTTCCGGGACGTGACAGATGTGGGAGGTGTTGGGGAGGTTATATGCAGGATGCACGAACATGATTGGTGGTAAGCCTGATGAATGTTCACAGCTGGTCCATATCGGCGCACGCGTCAGAGTAGCACGTCCCCATAGTAACAGATACTTCCGGTAAAGCGCTCTGTGCTCCGCCAGCGAGAACTTCGCCGGTGGTCACTATTAGAGCGCCCCCGGAAATACAAGGGGAATCGTGCCCCTCGCGCGTGCGCACTGGACAAAAAAGAAAGAGAGAGAGAGGCAGAGTAAAAGATCGTGCCCAATGCGCGTGCGCATAGAAGCTAAACGGACAACCAATGTCATGCATAAACCTGACGGGAAAGACATGGAATAACGCAAAATGCGCATCCTAACAAATAAAGCAGTATAAAGACCAAACTTCCTATTCATGCCATAAACAAAGAGAAAATAGCAATTTCCAAAAAATCCAAGCCGCATAATATTGGTATAAATAAAAGTGGTTATGTGTATCTCAGTAGCATTTTAGATAATACCTGACTATGAGGGGAGAACACATATACATGCAAGCAGTTTATACACTAATGGTAGATAGGGAAGGAATTCACCTCAAAAGTCTGGAGTAGCATCTCCTCACCCCGTCGGGCATTTTGCCGCTGGCTTCTTCTGGGGGCGTGACTAGGAGAGGGGTGGCAATCTATTTATGTAGATACCCAACCAATGAATGCAGTGAAAAGATCCGATGGCTATGCTGGCATATCGGCGCATGACGCTTATGCCATGCCCCTTGTGGTACGTAACTTCCTGCAAACTGCTAGGTGAACCGCAAGTGTGAAAAGCAAGTGGTAACATCCAGAGTACTTCTGGAAGTTTTCCAGGGTCAGGAAAGTAGAGTATGCGTACTGCAAGCGAGTCAATAAGGTGAGACACTGTGTATTGACAAAATAGCAGATCCTTAGTGGATAATAGACAGATACAGTCACCCGGTTGTGAAATAACAAAAATCTAAAAAAAAAAAAATTTAATGAACTAGCTATGCTGGTATATTGTGAGTATATACCTAAATCTCATTTTATAGCAGAGAGGATATAAAGTGACAAGTGATGGACTAAAAAAAGTGAAAAAGTCCTAGGACTATTAACCCTGGGACTAAAATGCATAAAGAATACCCCAGTAACAACTGAACATTTAAGTCTTGTCCTATGATATGTCAGAATCTATTGTTATGACATATCAAACAGTGTACTTTCTGAAGAGATGTGTAAAAAATGTAATGAAATACAGTACAGTGAGTGAGTGCAGAATATGAAGTGAATATTAAGGGCATGTTGGATATGTAATCGTTATTTGAAGCTAAAGGAGGGAGGGATAAGAGGAGGGGAAAGGGGTGGTCAGGGGGTGGAAGGGTTCCGGGGATTTTTTGCACCCAAAAACAATCTCTAACATAGTAGTATAATAAAGTGTGAATTAATAAATAAAAAATATATTTGTTAGCGGAAAAAGGTAAGGAGTACAATAATTACCATAGTAGATAATAACTGAACAGTAGAATTAAAAGTGGCATGTATGCCAATGTAAATAATTAAATGAATTAATAGAGGTCCCTTCAGCCCCAGCAAAAAAATGTTCACAAAATTTTTTAAAAAAGTGGGGTCTCTGATAGTCTGTAGTATAGTAAGTAAATCACCGCCAGATAGATCATGTGTCAATGGTGAGATTAAATCCATTTTTCGTTCTTGCAGGAGTCCATCATACAGCCTGAGACAGGGTAGGTAAGTGCAAGGGTTATCATGAGCTGTTAGGTATGCTTGGCTGTATTGTCAATGTAGACACCAGGTCTTCTTCCAAAGGTTGCCATATTACACTTTAGAGCAAAAAAAAATGAAATATAAATAAATATCATATAACGAAAGTAATCCTAAAAACAGGCATGATAGAATACAAAGAATACAAGATTCCCCAACCCCTAAAAACATGATAAATTCTTATAAATATGCTACAAAACCAAAACTCTCATTGAGACCTTGTGGGTTCAAAGTGCCTAAACTGTATATCCAATTCCTCTCCATTTGAGCTAGGATCCTCGCAATATCTCCATCAAGAGGGCCCAAGATCTTGATCAATTCCTTTGATCTTGAGACCTCTGGGGTTACCATCATGGAAGTTCTTAAAGTGTCGGGGCAGGGTTTTACAGTTAGTAGTGATGAGTGAATACATTCAGCACTATTCGTTATTCTCACAAATAGTACACTATTCGGGCTGTTCGTTACTCAACGAGTAATTAGCTATTTGCCTTGGTATATTCGAGTGACCCACCCAGCATGTTTGGCGCTTTATTTGCAGCCAATGAACATGCTGGGCTTGCTTGCCAATCACAGTAATGCCGGCGCCATCTTTGGTGTGGCATTACTGTGATCTGCTTGCCTTACAGCGTCATAGGAGATATTTAATCCCTGCCGGAGCCATCTTGCGCACTCTGCAGCCAGAAACGGCATAGGGAGAGCATAATATGAGCATAGGGAGAGTGAAAGGTGCATATAGGGAGAGTTTGTGATTCCAAAAAGCTCTTTTAAAAGCTCATGAGGGTGAAGATTAGTTCTTTGTTAGGTGGAGATAGTGTAGTGAGAGATTTAATAGGAGGCAGAGTGAAAGGCAGGCGCCTGGGTGTTATCACGAACATTGCAAGTACATGCTGCAGATCTCTGCTATTTTGCATTGTGTTGAATAGTTTAGGATTAGGAACAGACTGTGGGATTAGGGAGAGATAGGCAGGGTTTCATCCACTACCATATTATACAAAGCAGCTCTTTTTAGAGCCAAATAAAAATTAGTTAGTACCAGTATATACTAAACCAATTTTTTGGAGCAACATAATATTCCTGAGTAGCAGCATATAAAAAAAACTTTTCTTTTTACAGCTAAATAATATTCCTCAGTGCCAGCATATAGTAACATCATTTTTAAAAGCTAATTGCTAAATAATATTCCTCGCCTATTGCTTAAATAGCTAATATTCATCTAGCAGCTGTGCGACTGGTGCAAAACCTGCTGAGCTACGGAACCATCACTATTTACCATTAATTTCCCTGAGTCTGCTGTTGGCGTGTCTCATAAAGGCGATCTGAAATATCAAAAAAATTGTATTGTTTAAATAAATAGTGTATTTTTTCTAGCAGTCGTGTGACAGGTGCAATCCGTGTACAGATACGCAAATATCACAATTTACCAGTGGCAATAATTTTCCTTAGTCTGCTGTTGCCGTGTGTCAGCAAGGTGATATAAAAAGAACACTAATTTTCTATAGGTTAAATAAATAGCGTATCTTTATCTAGCAGTTGTGCGACTGGTGCAATATGTGCAGAGATAAGCAAACATCACAATTTACCAGTGGCAATAATTTTCCTTAGGCTGGTTTCACATGTCAGTGTCTCTGGTATGTGTGGTGACAGTTTTCTCACGTACCGGAGACACTGACACACGTAAACCCATTCAAATGAATGGGTCTATGCACAAGTCAGTTTGTTTTCACGGACCGTGTGTCCGTGTGCAAAACAGGCAGACATGTCCGTTTTCACACAGGCACACGGGTCACAAAGGCCACAAAACGTGCTACTGTAAGCGCTCTTCCCCGGCGGCAGGTGATAAAGCCAGCTGCCATTCTCCCCTGCTCTGCTACCGGGAGATTTCCTTCAGGAATTCCCGGCTCAGAGCTCCTGCAGCTGGAGCCCACACTCACCTGTGGACTTCCGGTGTCCGCTCCCCTCTCAGGCATCCACCGGCAGGGCAGGGGAGAATGACAGCTGGCTTCAGCACCTGCTGCCGGGGAACAGTGCTTACAGTAGCCGCTTCTTCCCCAGTAGCCGTCCGGGTGGTACTGATGCGGCACACGGGTGGCACACGGTTGCCACACGTGCGCCGCATGTAGTACACACATGGACACACGGGCACAAGGACACTGATATCTCTGGTACCAGTTTTTTTGGTACCAGAATTAACAGGACATGTGAAACCGGCCTTAGTCTGCTGTTGTCCTGTGTCAGCAAGGCGATATAAAAAGAATGCTAATTTTCTATTGGTAAATAAATAGCATATCTTTAGCTAGCAGTTGAGCGACTAGCACAATACGGGCAGAGGTAATCAAATGTCACAATATACCAGTGGCAATAATTTTACTTAGTCTGCTGACATGTGTCAGCAAGGTGATATAAAGAGAATACTAATTTTCTATCGGTTTAAAAAATAGCTTATTTTTATCTAGCAGTTGTGCGACTGGTGCAAAGCCTGCTTAGAAACGCATACGTGACAATTTACCTGTAACTTAGCGACAGGAATGTGCTGTTGCCGTGTGTCATAAAGCTGATACCTGAAAAAAATAACCACATAATGCTAGATAAAGGGAATTAGTACATAACACCTCGGTGAGGGTACTTGTGAAAAATAAAGCCAGGAATTTTTTTTTCATAAGCATAACGCATTCTATATGAGAAAGGGTGATGTTAAGGGACGTGGATGTGGTGGTGCCCGCCCTGGCCGTGTGACAGATTCGAATGTGACTATATCTCATTCTAGCTTTCTGTCAAAATTTGGTCAGTGTGCCACACTACTGACGAACCAAGACAAGTGCGAGGATGTTGTGGGTTGGATGGCAGACAAAGGCTCCAGTTTGTTGACAAGCAGCCCCACCAAAGTCTTCCACATGGCCCAGTCTAAATAGCCAAGAATCCTCAACCTGGTCCTCCTTCCTACCACCATCAAGAGTCCCAGGGGACATATGACCCCAACGCTGGCCATTCTAAGGAACTGTTTACGTTCCCTTGTTATATTTCAGGCCTCTCAACGTGCACCATTAAAGAGGGTCATGAGGAGGTGGAGTGCAGTGATGCCCAAGCATTTGAGCACCCAAGGCCAGAAGAAAGACAAGTTGAGGAAGGTCAATAAATGTCTGAAGAGGTGGAGGATAATCATGAGGCACAGTTGCCATCAGGTCAGCCTAAAAACGCAACTCAGAAGGAGGACCAGATTGATCAATTGGAAGACAACGTGGTCGATGATGAGGCACAGTGGCACACCTAGCAAGCAAAGCAGTGCAGAGATGGCTGGATCCATAGCACAAAAGCAGGCAAGAAGAGGTAGTGGTTTGACCAGTGGGACAACTCAGTCAACTGTTCCACAGAGCCTCGCCACTCAGCTAGATGACAGGCCAAGGTTGCTTTGTTCCTCTGTATAGCAGTTTTTTTCTGAAAGTCCTTCAGACAAAACAACTGTAAATTTGCAGCACCTGCCAAACCAAGCTAAGAAGTGGCAAGAACACTGACAACCTGAGCACCACCAACATGCAAAATCAAATGGCAGCCAAGCACACCAGTAGGTGGGCGTAACACCTGAGTACAAAATCTGTGTCATAGCGTGAAACCACTGCCACTTCCCCTGTGTTTCAGCCTTCCCAATCTGCTGTCCATGAAGCAGGCACTGATACCTCCTGCCCACAACCTGCAGATGCACAGACACAACAGTCAACAACCACACCCAGCTCACTTTCCCAGCACAGCGTTCAGTTGTCCTTGCCCCAGATGTTTAACAGAGAACAGAAATATCCACTGACCCACCCACAGGCCCAAATGTTAAACACCCACATTGCCAGATAGCTAGCTCTTGGAAATGTTGCTGTTTCAGCTTGTGGGAACTGAGACTTTCGTGACCTCTTGGAGGTGGCAGCTCCACAGTACTCAATTCCCAGCAGCCACTATTTTTTGTGCCATCCCCTCATTAGATAAGCTAGTGTTACGCAATATCAGCCATGATCTGGCCAACGCAGTCATAGGGAAGGTCCACCTAACTACAGACAGGTGGACAAGTTCTTGTGGACTGGAACTCTAAATCTAACAAAACACTGGGTGAACCTGGTGAAGTTTGGGATAGAGTCAGACGCTGGAATATCACACATTTTACTCACACCAAGAATAGCTGACCCAACTTCTTTCAGGGTTTCAGTCTCCTCATATTCCAGTTCTTGTCTCTCCTCCTCCTCAGCTTCAGCAGAACTAGTCTCCCCATCACTACCCAGCTGGGAGGTCTGCAGCACTGCCTTGGCGAAATTGCAGCACACTCTGCTGAAGCGCATCTGTTTAGGTGATAAAGCTCACAACGCAGCCGAGCTGTTGAAAGGGATGAAAGAACAGACCGATCAGTGGCTCTCCCTGATGAACCTCCAACCAAGTCTGGTTGTGTATGATAATGGTCGTAACTTGGTGGCGGCTTTAAAGCTCGACAAGCTTGTACACGTGCTGAACTTGGTAGTACAGCAGTTTTTAAAAACATACCCTGACTTGCAAGATCCACTTGCCAAGGTACGCCGTGTCAGTGCACATTTCCGTAAGTTATCTACGGCTTCCGCCAGTCTAGCTTCTCTGCAGCAACGCTTAAATTTGCCTTGTCACTGACTGATTTGTGACAAGCCCACACGCTGGAATTCGACATTTCATATGTTGGCAAGGCTTAGTGAGCCGCAAAAGGCAGTGTCTGAATTCCAGCTTCTCAATGCCCGTCAAAGTAACATTCAGCCCCTACACATAACAACTGCCGAGTGGGTGTGGATTGCTGACATATGTGAGGTTCTTCAAAACTTTGAGCACTGCACCAAGATGGTGAGTGCTGATGACGCTATTATCAGCATAACCATCCAGCTGCTCTGTCTATTAAAAAGTTCACTGCAGAATCTCAAAGAGGAAGTTTGAATGGCGGATCCGCCGCATTGCGGCGTTCATAGACTTTCATTGTAACAAAAGCCGGAAGACAAAAAACGTGGCTGTGGAGCAAGATTTTACAGTGGCTGATACTACACAGCCAAGCCTCACACAATATTCTCAGACCACATTGGGTGATGATGAGGAACAGGAGGAGGAGGAGGAGAAGGATGAATAGGAACAGGGTTTTTTGGTCTGCGTTACAAAGGGGACTCCCAATCTCAGCTTCATGCCTGTCCAGCATGGATGGCCTGAAGAGGAGAAGGAGGAGGCGATGTGTCGTGATTAGAGGATGGTTAGTGTTCTTCCTGGTGAGGACCATGAACATTTCACTCTTTGTACTCTGCCACACATGGCACAGTTCATGTTCAGATTCCTTTCCAAAGACCCTTGCGTGAAAGATATTTTGTCCAACATGAAATACTGGCTGTGCACTTTTCTTGACCCACTTTGCAAGACATTTCCTTCTCTCATGTCGGAGGCAGACGTGTCATCTTCACTGCATGCATGCCAGAGGGCCGTTGTGGAAGACTTGCTCAAAAGATTACCTTCAGACAACACTGCTGACAGAGGTACTGCCTCTTTTCATCCACAAGGATTACAGGGGACGGCCATGCACACCAGGTGCAACTCAGGGGGAGGAATAATGTCCACTAACTGGGCCATTTTCATGAAACCATCACATCAGCAAGGGCTATCTGTGGGTGTAACTATGGCGAGGAGGGAGAAGTTGATCAAGATGGTGAAGGACTACTTAAGTGACCATGCCCGCATCCTTCCTGATTCTTCGGTGCCTTTTAACTATTGGTTGTCCAAGTTGCACACTTGGCCTGACATCTCCTTGTATGCCTTGGAGGTGCTGCCATGCCCTGCCATAAGTGTGTTGTTTGAGCTGGTTTTTAGTTTGGCCGGTGCAATCATAATGTATAGGCACACACTGCTGTCAACGGAAAATGCAGACAAGCTGACTCTTCTAAGATTGAACCATGGCTGGATTTCCTTCAACTTTGTAAGCCCTGTGGATGATAGCAACGTAACATAAATGCAGCCCAAATGAGGTTTTTGGTAGTTGTTTTAACGAACATGCCTGTAATACTATTGTAGGAACTCGAGGATTCTGATAGCGTGGGGCAATGAACAATCAGAGACGGGTTTCTTTGAATGCAAATAATGTATTTGTGAAACAGCAAAACACCCAAAAACAATATACAAACAACCCGTAGTGACATGCAATGAAACGAGTCCATATATATACAAGTCCAGTTATATGAATCCGGATATATAAGTCCTTGAACCTCTATAGCGAGGGCGGTAAAGTTCTTACGACGGAGTCCTCACACAAATGTGACCACAAGTTAAATCTGATGCACAGGTAACGTGGCTGGATTTACACACTGCTGGTGTGTGAAGAGTCAGATCCAGGTATGCAGTAAACACAGGGAGGTCCAGAAACAAGTTAATCTCAGTTGTGGCTTAATTCAGTGAAGTCCAACAACAAGTTCATATGTCAGTAAGATTCCAGTAACAGTTCCAACAGCTCTCACCGGAGGGAGTGAACGAAGGGTTAAACAGCAACAGTTCAGAAACACAGTTCTTACCAGATGGAGTGAACCAAGGGTTAAATTCCCAAGTCAACAGGTTAGTGATAACACAGTAAGTGCAACTTACATATGCAGAGAATGTCCAGAGCCATGGGTAGAAACTGCTGTGGCTGAGAAACACCTGAAGGTAACCTGGTTATGCACTCTCCTGGTAAATACACAAAAGATCTGTGAGGAACAAAGCAGCTGGGTTGCAGGGGAACAGAAGCAGAATACTCCAGCAAGGAAGCCAACACCTGAGCCGGGTTTTAAACAAACGAACAGGAAGTAGGGCACACAAAACAGCAAACTCCATTTTAACAAAGGGCAAAATCATTGACAAAGTTACCTAGAAAACCCGGAATACTGACAATGCCTTACCATCCAAACCCATTTTGTTCAGGAAATCACCTCCTCCTCCTCCTGCTTCTGCAACAAGTACTTAGTGGTCATCTATGCATACCCCACGGGGGTTATGTTTTTTACTTTTTAAAACTTTGCACTTTGTGCAATGGTGAAATTTGTACTCCCTATCTCTACCTATTGTAATAACTGCAAAATGTATTGTGAGGTCCCCATCACAGCCTCTTTCAGCTTGAATGATACAGACCCCTTGGGTAATTTTTTTAAAACTTTCCACATTGTGAAATGGTAAAACTTGTACTCCCTATCTCTACCTCTTGTAATAACTGCAAAATGTATTGTGAGGTCCTCATCATGGCCTCTTTCAGCTTGTATGATACAGCCCCCTTGGGTAATTTTTTGAAAACTTTCCACATTGTGAAATGGTAAAACTTGTACTCCCTATCTCTACCTCTTGTAATAACTGCAAAATGTATTGTGAGCTCCCCATCACGGTGTCTTTCAGCGTGTATGATACAGACCCCTTGGGGTAATTTTTGGAAACCTTTGTACATTGTGCAATGGTCAAATTTCTACTCTCAATCTTTATATATTCTGTTATTATAATTTTTTTATTGTGTTGCCCTTCTCACGGTCTCTTTACACATGTATCTGGTAGCCTGATGTTAATTTTTGATTCTGTACTTGGACATTTTGGAACATCAATGCATTAATATGCTCCACACACTTCTTCAGGTTTCAGCCTTACACAGAATGATAATATGAAGAATGAAACATGCTCTATATATATGCTTCTAGTTCAAAAATCTTTATAAAGGGAAATTCGACATAATACCTCTGTTAGCATATGCCATATACTGCTCATATACGCAGAACCCCAGTAGGTGGGCGGAATGCCTGGGTACAAAATCTGTGTCTGAGTGTGAAACCAACAGCCCTTTTCCCTGTGTTACGGCCTTCCCAATCTGTGGTTCAAGAAGCAGACTGATGCCTCCTGCCCACAACCTGCAGTTGCACAGACACAACAGTCAGCAACCATGTCCAGTTTGTTGTCTCAGTGCAGCATTAAGTTGTCCCTTGTCAGCATATATGTCTGTTCACAAATTGTTAGCTAGATAGGGCATAAATATTCATTACCACTTTACATTTTCCGATGCTGGACAAGACCAGTGCTGGCTTTTCCAGGCTCTAAATGAAACTTGTGTGTCTTTATTAAACTGTCACTCACCTTAAATTTTCAAAATTTGGGTCCTAAAAAAATGGTGGTGGGGTATTGCCCAGTTTCTGTACATTTTAAGCATGTCTAAGAGACTGGGTTGATACGCTCCACAGACCTATTCAGGCTGCAGCCTTACACATATTGGAACATGGTCATTGCCACGCTAAAGCCTCTACCTGAGCTCTGTGGCACTGCCTGTCTGCCTATCACCTGAGTATTACACTCCACGGACCTCGTCACTCTATGGAACATATCCTGTAATTACTCCATTGTTGCTCAAAACCATGCAAAAGATACAATCTGCCTTGTTGGGTAGTTTCCAGAAATGCGTAGTCTTGTGCAGATTGGTCAATAGCACTCTGGTCTCTTTCACTCGAGGAGGCTGCTTCCTTGTAATATGAGGCTTGCACATGTTCCTGACATGGGTTTCAAGCCTGACAGACTGACCACAATACAGGCCCTCGCTTTCATACACTGTATTTAGAATTTAATTATAATGCTTTTGGTGTCTGGTAGGATCCAATTTAATGGCACTGAGCTCCCCCAAACCCCCAAATCCTGTATTATATTCACCTTAAAGCAGCTTCACCCGCTATGACAGTGGCTCCATTGGGATCCGGTGGCCAAAATGAACTGTGGAGCTCACAAAACTCAGGTTTCATGGCACCTGCTGGCCCTCTGAAAACGGGAAGCGAGGGTTGCATAAAACTGCCAAAATTGAAATGGACATGCTTTAGCTGGCATTCTATAGTGATGGGGAATATCTATTCCACTATCTAGCCAACAATTTGGAATGAGGGAGGGACCTCCCAAATATAGGAATGAGAGCTCTCCCAAATGTTAGGAAAAAAATAAAGCCAAAACGCTCCATGTGAACATATGCTAATGGGGAGGTATAATTTTTTATTTATTTATTTTTATTTTGCGTTATGTACATGAAATTATGAAGGAAAAAAAGTTTTGTAGCATTTTTCCCTTTAAAAATAAATTTAGGTTTGGTTTGGTAGGTGTTCTTATAAATCCGCAAAATAGTCTGACAACATTACTCCCAGATATACCATATGTGAGTCAGAAAGGCATGCAGGCATCTTCTCCATGCTGTTCCCATTTAATTTTAGCTCTTTCCCATCCATTTCAGCTTTTTTCTCATGCCCCCAGACCTGTTTGTTGGGTTCAACAGAAAAATATTTGGCTTTCCCATCGACTTGCATTGGATTCATTTTTCGGTACGAATACACGGATATTAGAAATTATTCATGGCGATTTTCCCAAATCCAAATGTTTCACTATTCGCTCATCACTAACAGTTAGGTATTAGCTAAATGCTACTGAGATACACATACCCAAGTTTATTTATATCAATATTATGGGACTTGTACTCTTTGGAAATTGATATCTTCTCTTTGATTATGGCATGAATAGGGAGTTTGGTCTTGATACTGCTTTATTTGTCAGGATGTCTTATCGTTAGGAACTTTAAATACCACAATAACCATCATAATTCCTTTGACTAGCTTCAGATCACTATCACTGATCTAGCTATTATTACTTTTATAGATCCATTTGGATTCTTCCATTGTCTGAGAATCATGCATTTTGCCTCTCAGTGATACAAATTTCTAAGAATATACCGTATTTTTCGGACTATAAGACGCAAAGGACAATAAGACTCACCCCAAATTTTCAGAAGGAAAATAGGGAAAAAAATAATGTGTCAAATGGGGGTCCGTCTTACAGTCCGAATTCAGCTTACCGGGGGGGGGATCAGCACAAGTGGAGGAGTGGTCACAGGGGTTGTTCGGTGGTCCATGCTGGCGCGGTGGCCTCCGGGAAATCCCATCCCAAGCTGGTGCGGCGGTGATGCTCTGTGGTGCAGGGGTCTCTGCCGGCATTTTGGGAGAAGTTCGGAGGTGGTGCAGCGGCGCTCTGCCGGCATTTTGCGACAGGTTCAGCGGTGGCTCTTCTCGAGATCTAGTCTCTGAGATCTCAATCTGAGCATGCGCCGCCCCCGGCGGCCATTTTCCCAGAGGCCACCGCATCGCAGCAATGGATCTGTGGGGGCCTCCAGGCTTTCACAACATGCCGGCAGAGCTCCACAGCGTCATGGAGCACCACCGCCGCACTGCAGAGCACTACTGGTGTACCTGGGAAGGGAGGATGCATCGCCCTGCAGCATTGGACCGGGACTGCCGCCACAGTATTTGTAAGTATATTCCGAATAGAAGACGCTTCCCCAGTTTCCCCAAAAAATTTTTGGGAAAAAAAAGCGTCTTATAGTCCGAAAAATACGGTATGTCTTAATTTTTTGTAGTTCATGGCGTCTCCTTTGCGAGACACTCTGCTTTTTTACTTGTTCATGTGTTTCTGTTTTTGTTTTTAATATAAATCAATAAATTTATAATTTTTTCTATAATGGATCTCTTCATTTTCCTGGGGTTATATACACTGGGGTTTGGACTTTACATTGATGCGAAGTCTCATTGATTGATTGAATATGGAAACCTTTGGTAATTAAGTACTCATCTCTGTAGAAAATAACACACTGTTATGTAGAGCACCGCTTCCAGAGCACATTCCCCACTTTTTTCCCAACTTCTACACTATGCAGCTGAATGTAGAAGTGCACCCACCATTAATATATAATTAGTTATTATGCAACCCACCATTCCAAATATAAATTGTAATCCACCATTGTGCCCCCACCAACCATAAATAGCCACTTTTCCCATCCAAAAAATGTATAAGTTAATTAGAACCTGTACTCTTTCCCCAATTCATTACCAGTCACATTCCTGCATCCTCAGCGCCCCCAGTCTGTAACTCCCACTCCCCTGATTCATTACATCTACATGCCCCCTTCACCACAATTAATTATGTTATGTCCTCTCTCTCCCACTCCCACCCTCTATTCATTATCAGCTGCTGTCCCCACCCTCAATTTATCATCAGTTGGTCTCCCCCATCCTCAATATAGTATCATTTGCTCTCTGTTCTGTCCCCACATGAGGCGAATGGAGGTGAAGTTGATTGGGGCTGGGAGAGTTTTCCTACCTTCCGCTTTCTCATGCAGAGCAGACAGGACCAGTGCTGTTCAGCGTCCGGAGAGATGATGCACACCAGGGATTGTGAGGTCCAGATTTGTTTATTTAGAAATCTGGACATACAGCTTATGATTGGTATACAGTAACTTCTCCAGAAATGCAGGTGAAAACGAGGTGCAGGAAGATGTAGCACCAAGTATGGCTGCAAGTGTGAGCAGCGAAAATGTATGGGGTGTTGGTTGGTGCTGGTCGAAAACTGATGCCTTTCACAGCTCGGTGCAAAGCGTGTCTCTCCCATAAAGAACTAACAAAGCAAATGGCTGCTAAGGCCTCTTTCACACATCCTTTATGCGCCTGACAGCGCCCCCGGCATTTTGCAGGTTCGCCGCATTCGGCAACTAGTATGTAAAACCAGATGAGACGCATCCGGTTTTTC